>CAUYLG010064155.1:0-19341 GCA_963573385.1 Cacajao melanocephalus | reverse complement strand
GTAACGAACCGAGCATAGAAAGTTAACACCAAGACAAAAGTAGGCCAAATTGCAGGGTCTTTATCGCTGGCGACCCCGGAGGACTCGCGTTTCTCCAACCCGTAGCCCCGAAAAGGAGGGTGTCAAGACCTTTTATACCCCTACAACCACCTCGGGGTGAGCGTGATGGGCGGGGGTGGGAGTGAGGAGCTTCAGACATTCCTAGGGCTAGGGAATTCTGTAAATCACCTTCTGGGCAGAGATGAGGGTGAGGGGCTTCTGCCATTCGGAGGGCCAGGGGACTTTTGACATTCTGATTGTTACTTAAGCGGTTAACAAAAGTCAAAATAAGCATTTGTTTACACATTGTCTGGGCAGGGTGGAAATTACAAGTGGCAGGGGCCAAGATGGCCTGGGTTTGGACTGCTTGCCTGTCACATTACGGGTTAGAGAGCAGTTTAAACAGAAAGCCAAGGTATGGTTGAGGTATGCAGTTTTATGGGGCTTTTTACCATGTCACATACAAAGGCCCTACTCCTGCTCCTATCCGAGCACTTTAGAGGCTGGCGGGCTTTGGCGGGTTTTGTTCCACGTGTTTTCACATTCAGAAGTTGCACCCGCTCTGCCTGGTTTTCTGAAGAGACGGCCAAATATGGCATCCCCTAGGGCCCAGGAGGCGGCGGGCTCGGGGACGCGCGCTCCAGGGCCAGAACTGGCGCGAACCCCGGGCTCCGGTCACCCCGACCTGCTCCACCTCCCCGCCCCCGCCCACAGGAGGCGTCCTGGCCCGGGGAGGGTCGCGATGGCTTAAGGGGCGCCGGCAGCAACCCGAGCGGCCGTACCTAATTCTCTCCCACTGTGCGGTTCCCATTTCACAGACAAGACCGCTGGGCCCTGGGAAGGTAGGGGCTCGCCCATGCTCCCGCGCCTGGGAAGCAAGCCCAGGTCAGTCCTGGCGCCCGGTGTCCGCGGGGGAACTCCGACACGCGTGGAGGTGTGCGGGCAGTGCCTCCTCTGGCTCCCCCGATCGTTTCCTCCCCACTTTTCCCGGGAGGGCCTTAGACGCTCCCGGGGCTAAGAGGGGGAGCCCCGCCAGCCCCGCACTCGACCCAGACCCCCAGCCCTCCCCTCCGTTCCATCCCGGGGCAACAACAGGTGCGCGGCTCGCGGCACCCTGGCGCCGGCTCCGGAGAAAGATTCCCTGGCTGCCGCGTGCTGTTTACCGGCTCCTGGTGCAGTGCGGGGACCCGGGGCTTTCGGGCAGGCGGAGCCACTGAAACCCGAGACACTGGGAGGAGCTGTCGGGGTGCGTGGGGAGGGAAGCAGGCGGCTCTGGGCCTGGCCAGAGCGGCTCCCCTTACCAGCGGCTCCGCAGGCGGCCTCAGCCTCCATCCTCGGCTCAGGCAGCACCGCGCCCCGCCCCGGAGGCTGTCCCCGTGACCCTCGCATCCTCCTCTCTCTCCCATTCCTCCCCTGGGGCTGTCCCTGCCACCCGCCCCCTTCCCCTCCCCCAGGGTCACCACCGAGCAATCTACCCTGCTACCAACCCCTGGCTCCCCAGTTTGCAAAGAGCGTTGACTCCACCTCCCCACCTGATTCGCAACCCCCAAGAGAATTTATTTCTCTTTCATTTGTGGGGAGAAGAAACCGCTAGCGCCCCCACCCCCCACTAACGCACGCCCTCGCCACTGCCTGGGCCTGAACTGGGCACATCCCAGCCCCCTCCCACGCCCCTTCACACTTCTATTATTTCTATTTCTTTGGACAAGAACCATTTGCGTTAATCCTTTTCAAAAATGTACAAGTTGTTTCACTCCAGTAAGCTTTTTTTTAAAAAAAAAAAAAAGGAAGAAGAGGAAGAAGGAGGAGGAGGAGAAAGAAGAAGAAAGAGGAGGAGAGGGGCAGGAAAAGTAAATTCACACAGTTGAAAACCTAGGGAGGAGGAAGAGAGGGAGGAGGAAGAGGAAAGACAATGCGAGGAGGAGAAGGAGTAGGAGTAAATTTACACAGTTGAAAAATAGACCAAAGACAATGAAAGGCATACTGAACACAGGACATCCAGTACTTTCCTGCCCATTTCAAAGTCTTACCCTGTCCCCACCCAACTATTCTAGTCCTGCTTTTGCTGATACCTAATAATTTTATTTATTAATGTTCAAGCTGGTATTCACTTGAAATAGCAAAATTCAACAGCAGGTAATTTTTTCTCCCGTATTTTTTCTTGGCCTGTTTCAGGGTGTTATCCGAGGGCAGGTGGAATGCAGGGGTGGTTTTTTGGTTTTTGGTTTTTTTGAGACGGAATCTCACTCTATTGCCTAGGCTGGAGTGCAGTGGTGCCATGTCGGCTCACTGCAACCTCCACCTCCCAGGTTCAAGTGATTCTCCTGCCTTAGCCTCCTGAGTAATTGGGATTACAGGCGCACACCACCACGCCCAGCTAATGGGGTTTGTATTTTTAGTAAAGACAGGTTTTCACCATGTTGGCCAGGATGGGCTTGATTTCCTGCCCTTGTGATCTGCCTGCCTTGGCCTCCCAAAGTGCTGGGATTACAGGCGTGAGCCGCCATGCCCAGCCTTGCAGGGGTGGTTTTAAAATGCCAGCAGCCTAGGAAGCCAAAGGCCTCAGCAGACGGTTCCTCCCACCCGCCCTGCGCTCTGAAGTTTGCCGTCTGGCCGGGCCCCTCAAGCTGCAGTGCATCCTCAGCACCTGCGGGCCCTGCCCCAGGAGGGTGCTGGGACTCATCACCTCCTTGTCCCTCCACACCCACCCCAGCAGACAACCACTCAGAAGAAGCTCCCAGCAGCTCCCCACTCTGCACTCTGACCTTCTGAGCAACCCTCGAGCTGAAGGCCACAGCATCTCCCTACACTGGATGGAAAATGACCCCAGGGCCACTTCTATCACACATTGCTGCTGTGAACCTGTAATGGAATGTCCCACTTAGAGCGACCCTTGAGTCACCTCTTGGAAGCTGGAGATTCCATTTTCTGCAATAAGGAAAACAGAGGTTTTCCTATTATGGCATTCAGGACACTCAACTCCTCCAAACACTTTGTCCTCATCCTCACTCCACACATATGTATTAGCTCCTGTGATGTGCCCCATACTGCTCCGGATTCTAGGGATTCTACAGTGAACAAAATGGACCATATATTGCCCTCATGAAAGTTACTTCCTAGTGGGCAGGAGATAAAAAGAACATAATAGTACATCCAATAAAAGCTAAGGAAAAGGCTGGACACGGTGGCTCATGCCTGTAATCCCAGTACTTTGGGAGGATGAGGCAGGGGAATCATTTGAGATCAGGGGTTTGAGACCAGCCTGGCCAACATGGTGAAACCCAGTCTCTACCAAAACTTCAAAAAAATTAGCCAGGAGTGGTGGCGGACACCTGTAATCCCAGCTACTGGGAGGCTGAGGCAGGAGAATCTCTTGAACCCAGGAGGTGGAGGTTGCAGTGAGCTGAGATCATACCACTGCACTCCAGCCTGGCAAAAGAGTGAGACTCCATCTCAATAAAAACATTTTTTTTTTAAAAAGTAAAATATATTTCTTCAAGGTGTGAAACAGCATACATTTTTTGGTGTACATTTTTGTTACACTTTTAAAAGTTCTCTTGTTTTTAAAAAATTACATGTATAATGCCTGAACAGTTCCTTTAAAATACGTGTGTGTGTGTGTGTGTGTGTGTGTGTGTATACAGTATATATAAAGAATAATGAGCTGGGCGCGGTGGCTCACGCTTGTAATCCTAGCACTTTGGGAGGCTGAGGTGGGTGGATCACCTGAGGTCAGGAGTTCAAGACCAGCCTGGCCATCATGGTGAAACCCCATCTTTAATTTTAAAAATAAAATAAATAAATAAATAAATAAAAAGAATAATGAACTGAAAAGATCCCTGCTTCTCATTCAACTCCTATTTCCAAAGTCAGTATTAGTCAAATACCTCTTCTTTTCCTTTTAGTTCCTGAGTTTTGCATCTTGCATGAGTAACTTGAACCTACTCCAAAACTAGAAAATAATTCTTCTAAGTTTACTTCCAGTATTTTTACTGTCTTGATTTTTAGATGTTAATTTTTAATCCAATCTAAATTTACTGACCTATGTGGCATAAGGAATGGATTTAACTATATCTCATGGTTCCCACACCATTAAATAGTATATTTTTTCCACTATTAATTTGAATTATCTCTTTAACCATACGTAAAACTCTCATGTACATTCTGGCTGTTTTATTGACAGTTTTACTATTTCTACAACAATACTGCACTATTTTAATTACCCTTGTATTTAGCATATATTTGGATATCTGGGAAGGCAAGCCCTTTCTGGTTGAATATTGGAACCAGTTAGTTAAGGATACTGGGGTTTGATGAGATTGCATCTAGTCTTTAACATCAGTTTGCATTAACATTTTTAACGTTTCAAATCTTCCCATTACAGCATTACAGAACATAGCATCCTTTGGTTTATTTGGGTCTTTTATGTTTTTTTGCTAAAGTACCAAGTTCCACAGTTTTTTGGGTTTTTTTGAGACAGAGTTTCACTCTTGTTGCCCAGGCTGGAATGCAATGGTGTGATCTCAGCTCACCACAACCTCCACCTCCCAGGTTCAAGCAATTCTCTTGCTTCAGCCTCCCAAATAGCTGGGATTACATGCATGCACTAGCACACCCAGCTAACATTCATATTTTTAGTAGAGATGGGGGTGGGGGGGAGGGGGGCGGTTTCACCATGTTAGTCAGGCTGGTCTCAAACTCTGACTTCAGGTGATCCGCCCGCATATGCCTCCCAAAGTGCTGGGATTACAGGTGTGAGCCACCACACCCCATCAGTTCCACAGTTTTCTATAAAGGGATCTCGTACATTTCTTGCCAGGTTTATTCCTAGCGATTTCTGACATTTGAAGGGTATTGTGGATGGGCTCTTTCTTTTCTCCAATTGCATTAGAATTGGTTATCGCTAATATATAAGAAAACTCTTAGGCCCTGAGAGGTGGCTTCTACCTGTAATCCCAACACTTTGGGAGGCCAAGGCAGGAGGATCCCTTGAGACCAAGAGTTCAAGACCAGTCTAGGCAACATAGCAAGACTCCATCTCTACAAAAAAAGAAAAAATTAAAAAATTAGCCAAGTGTGGTGGCACACACCTGTAGTCCCTGCTACACAGAAGGCTGAGGTGGGAGGATCACTTGAGCCCAGGAGTTTGAGGATGCAGTGAGCTCTGGTAGTGCCACTGCACTCCAGCCTGTATCGCCAGAGAGAGATACTATCTCTTTAAAAAGAGAAAGCTATTAGCTGGAATATATAACAGTCTCGTATCCAATCATTTTTAAGAGGTCTAATGGATTTTAAAAATCAATGATCATAAATATTATAGATAATCAGATTGTCTATAAATAAGTTGAATCTCTCAGCCTTCCTCAAACTCACTCAGCCACTTAGCACTCACTTCTGACACAAAAATTACCCTTGGCCTCAATTAAGAAAAAAAGAAAAATGCCTCTTTTATATGTATACCGGAAAACAGGGGCCTCTCAAGGGCTTGGAACATGTTTCAGTATGCCCCCTGCCTTCCATTCCATGAGGATATTAAGCTCTCTGCTGCACCCTCCAGCTCACCTCATTTATCTACACAGGAATTTCCTCAGTGTTCAGAACACAAATGCTGCAGTCATTCCCAAGATATTTGTGAAATTTGAAAGAAAAATCCAGAATTTAAACAGCAGGGCTAACAAGCTACTGGATTTTAATAACTAAAAAACTTCCTGTTGCCATAGTTGTTACTTTGCAGTCAAGAAGGTGTTGTCCTTTAAAAAAAAAAAAAAAAAAAAAAAAAAAACGATCATGGCTTAGCAAAAATCTAAGGGAAAAATGTAAGACAGAAGAAAAATAAAGACAAATTATTCTCCTATAAAATGTAGGAGAAATACTACCTTGTGATACATCATAGAAAACTGCCAGGAATTCTATTTTTCAATTAATTGATTTCTTTTTTTTGAGGCGGAGTCTGGCTCTGTCACCCAGGCTGGAGTGCAGAGGTGCAATCTCAGCTCACTACAGCCTCTCCCTCTCTGGTTCAAGTGATTCTCCTGCCTCAGCCTCCCAAGCATCTGGGACTATAGGTGTGTGCCACTATACCCAGCTAATTTTCATATTTTTAATAATGACGGGGTTTCATGACGTTGGCCAGGCTGGTCTCAAACTCCTGGCCTCAAGTGATCCGCCTGCCTCAGCCTCCCAAAGCACTGGGATTACAGGCGCGAGCCACCGCGCCCGGCCGTGCCAGGAATTTTAAAACATCCATTTTCAAAACTATTAATTCAGAATTCATAGGTGAAGTCATACATTCCAGTATCTTCTAAATCAGTTTTTCATGGGATGTTGAAGATGATCCCAGCATATCAGTTTCTTGATGGTCTTAAAACCGTTTTAAACAGTTGTTTCAGAAAGTTACAAAAGTCTCGTATTTTTCATTTTTAACATTTTTAGAGATAGGGTCTTGCCCTGTCACCCAGGCTAGAGTGGAGAGACCATAGCTCACTGTAGCCTTGACCTCTCAGACTCAAGCGATCTTCTCCCATCAGCCTCCTATGTAGCTGGGACTACATGAGCATGCCACCATGCATGGCTCAAGTTTTTAATTTTATTGATTGATTGATTGAGATGGACTCTCACTCTGTCACCCAGGCTGGAGTGCAATGGCACGATCTTGGCTCACTGCAATGTCTGCCTCCTGGGCTCAAGCGATTCTCCTGCCTCAGCCTCGTGAGTAGCTGGGCCTACAGGTGCCTGCCACTACACCTGGCAATTTTTTGTAATTTTTGTAGAGATGGGGTTTCACCATGTTGGCCAGGCTGGTCTTGAACTCATGACTTCAAGTGAATCCACCCGCCTTAGCTTCCCAAAGAGCTAGGATTACAGGCATGAGCCACCGTGCCCAGCCTCAAGTTTTTAATTTTAAAAGAAGTAAATGGTGTAAGCATTTGAGAAGCATGCTTTAGAAGAAAGTTTAAAAACATGAATGTACAGTGTCTAATAACTCCAAGAAGATTAATTAGAGCTTCAGGTTCCTAGCCTACCTGGGCACAGCAGCTGGATACCACCTTGAACAACCAGCAATTGCACATCCAGTTTTGACGGAGGGGGTTGGGAGAATGTGCTTACCAAATTTTTAACAAATTAATTGTACTAGGAAAAAGTTATTTGCAAAATAATTATCTGTAAAAAATTAATTGTCCTAACTGCTTCTGTTGTTAATTCCTAGTACATATCATAAATAGTAATTTTGAAAACAAAAATGTTGGCCATGTCTATTCAGAATGCCCTTCTAACTTAATGCTGGATGAACCTAACAAAAAAAGGAAAGCAATGGGTTTTTTGATGAAATATTCAGAATCACTTTTAGCTCTTGTTTCCATTTTCATTATAATCTATTTACTCATTTAACTGAATATTTGTTAGTTGTATACCATAAGATCACCATATCAGCAGCCATATATTGTTCCCATAAGAAAAATATTCAGCCGGGTGTGGTGGCATGTGCCTGTAGTCCCAGCTACTCAGGCTGAGGCTGGAGGATTGCTTGAGCCCAGGAGTTCTGGGCTGTAGTGCGCTATGCTGATCGGGTGTCCACACTAAGTTCGGCATCAATATGGTGACCTCCCGGGATCGGGGAACCACCAGGTTGCCTAAGGTGGGGTGAACTGGCCCAGGTGAGAAATGGAGCAGGTCAAAACTCCTGTGCTGATCAGTAGTGGGATCGCGCCTGTGAATAGCCACTGCACTCCAGCCTGGGCAACATAGCGAGACCCTGTCTCTTAAAAAAAAAAAAAATTCACGTGCAAGATTTTGCAAATGACAGCTCACAGCACCAATTTAGCCCATTGCCTGTTTTTCTACAGCCTGCGAGCGAAGAATAGTTTCTACACTTGTAAATAGCTGAAAAAATCCAAAGAAGACTATTTCATGACATATCGGCATTATGTGAAATTCAGAATTCAGCATCAATAAATAATTATTGGAACGCAGTCACACCCATTCACTTACATATTATCTATTGCTGCGTTCACACTGCAACAGCCAAGTTGCTACTGGCCCACAAAGCCTCCAACATGGGAGGTGGCTCACGCCTGTAATACCAGCACTTTAGGAGGCTGAGGCAAGCAGATCACTTGAGGTCAGGAGTTTGAGACCAGCCTGGCCAACATAGTGAAACTCTGCCTTTACCAAAATTAGCTGGGCGTGGTGGTGTGAACCTGTAACCCCAGCTACTCAGGAGGCTTAGGCTCAAGAATCCCTTGAACCAGGAGGCGGAGGTTGCAGTGAACCAAGATTGCACCACTACACTCCAGCCTGGGCCACAGAGTAAGACCCTGTCTCAAAAAAAAAAAAAAAAGCCTACAACATTTATTCTTTTATTTTCTGGTCCTTTCCAGAAATCATGGGTTGGCTGACCCCTGTTGGGATACAAAGCCACAGAGGCAGAGGTGTAGAGGAGGGTGAGTTGCAAACGCTGCCTTGGTAGAGTGGCATTTTTAGAGGATCCCTTAGTGCTTTGACAAGAAGCAGTTTGGCTGTGGGTTGTGTTTTATAGTAGAGCTAAGTCCCTTATCTGGAAACAGTGATGTCTGACATAGAAAAAGACTTATGTTATCATTATTTCAGAAATCACAAGTGCTTCTTGTTGATTGATTTATTTTCTCCCCACCTCCCAAAGGAATTTGACCAGTTTGATTACATTTCATTTGTGTCAAGTGTACAAAATGTGTTGTAAGAGCTTTTTGTGTCAGAGACAGTAAACAAACCCTTCTAGTCACTTTTCTTGCTTGAGCAGGAAGTCACCACTTGCCAATGAGAAATTTAAAACAAATCCCACAAAGTTTTGAGTTAGTCCAATACATGAAATCGTTTAGGTCTTGGGAGTTTGTAATCTTGGCAACTCCCACGTGCTGTCCCTGGTGAGAACACTTGTGTACTACCACTGCTTACTTTCCGGTTCACTAAGAGGGTCGCACCTTGCCCTCTTAATCCTAGAGTCAAATCTGATTACAAACATTTTCCTCTCGGGAAACTAGCTCGTAAGGAAGTTCACTGTGCTTTCTCTTAAATAAAACAGCTCCATTTAGTAGCCTTCTTCGTTCTCAGACTTACTGTATTTCATCGGCCTAAAGACTGTGTTGGACATCAGCAATTGTTAGAGACCATTTGTTTTTACAATGAAAAAAGAAAAGAGCAGATGTCAGACCTCAAAATCCATACTTTTCGGAGCTATTTTCATTCTCGAAAGTAGGAATGCACTGGCTTTTTTGTGTGTGTGGGAAGGGGAGAGGTGAATGAATACAAACATAGGCATATCACTGTGACTAAGTCAAATATTTTATATGTTTTCTTTTTCTATTTCAAAATTAGAGAAAACTTGAGAACAGAAAATGTTAAGTGAATGATGGGAAAGTGAAAACTCCAGGACACATTCCAGTTTAGTTAAAAGAATAGCTCATGTGTGGGAAGTAGAAAAGTTCCTTTACAAAGTTTCCTTTCTTGTTAAAGAATAAGTGTGCTAATAACTTTGTTAAGCCCTATCCTATGTAGCTGTTAGACATGCCATGCCTACAGGCATGTAGTACATTCTATGTCCTTGTACTTTAACCAAGAAATCTGTGCTGGATGTGCTCACAAGCATGTCCCAGCTCTCTGTTGCTTTCACCTGTTTAGAAAAGTTATTAGCCAATCGGGTTTGTAAGGTCTGGCTCCAGCCAACAGAGATCAGATATAGCAGTAGGGACAACCCCAGATGCGTAAGGAATAAATTTGTGTGTTTTCCTTTGTTCATTGTACTCTGGTGGCATGATAGCTAGCAAGGGTACCTTTCCTGCAGTCCAGGAAGTAAAAATTGTGTTGCAGAAAAATCCTTTGTCTCAGTGCTGATTTTTCTTTGTGGTACCAAGCATCTATTTCCAACATCGATTTTCAACATCATATCAAATAAAAAAAATAGTAATGATGGAAATTTCACCTTCATTATCAGAAAAGTAGTATGGTTAAAGATAGGCAGTCTTAGCACTTTAGGAGTCTGCTTAAATACAAGTTTCTACTCCCAGACCTCATGTCTGAATGTTAACAGAGTTGGACCCTAGCAGCAACCAACTTTACAAATGTGGGGATCTCCTCCTTTTAACTGTGCAGGAGAAGCCAAACCCTCATGATGGAACTAGGTAAGTGACAGGAGCCAGGAGAGCTAGCTGCTCACCAGAGGAGGTTGAGACCAAGTTCACAAGTGCCCCAGAGAGTATGAGAAACTGGGTAACTCCCATGAAATGAGACAAAATACAAAGTCCTCTACATCTCACTCAACACAGGTGGGCCCCAGCTTCCCAGGGCAGGGAGTGGGAGGCCAATGGGAGCAAATGCCATTTCCCACCTGTTCTTGGCGGTAAAGAAGCCTGCAGCCCACACCAGGGGCCAATTAAAGGGAATTGCGCTTGCTTCAAAGTCCCAGAAAGGCATCAGGTGGAGTCAAATCCCTGGTGGTGATCCCAATTAAAAGGGAGCACTTTGTATCAGGAGGACAATTAAGCAGATGGAGCCCCCTGATCCCGCTGTCACACTGAGCTTTCTAGAGGCTGCTGGGTGCTTGAGAGGCTCTGCCTGCTTCCCTGAAGGGAGCTTCTCCTACTCAGGCCTAGATGGGGAGAGACAATTATGGCTCTTCTTCCTACTAGGCAGCCTTTGGAAAAATAGTGTTTTTAGTTAAAAAGTTTTAAAAGATATTTCTAGAGACAGGGTCTCGCTCTGTCACCCAGGCTGGAATAGAGAGGTGCAGTCATGGCTGACTGCAGCCTCGAACTCCTGGGCTCAAGGGATCCTCCCGCCTCAGCCCCCTGAGTAGCTGGGACTATGGGCACACACTTTTCTTTTTTAATTTAATTGACTCAGTCTTGCCATTTTGCCCAGGTTGATACTGAACACCTGCCCTGAAGCTATCCTCCTGCCTTGGCCTCTCAAAGTGCTGAAATTAAAGGCATGAGCCAATGCACCTGGCCAACAGGTTTTTTTTTTTTTTTTTGAAACGAAGTCTGACTTGTTGCCCAGGCTGGAATGCAGTGGCACGATCTCAGCTCACTGCAACATCTGCCTCCTGGGCTCAAGTGATTCTCCTGCCTCAGCCTCCCCAGTAGCTGTGATTACAGGTGCGTGTCACCATGCCGGGCTAATTTTTGTATTTTTAGTAGAAACGGGGTTTTTCCGTGTTGGCCAGGCTGGTCTGGAACTATCTCGAACTAAAGTATTCTCTGAAAGATCAAGATGTATAACACAGCTTCTTCAATAGAGGAAATAAACCCAAATGTTAGCTTTTTCAGTTATTCTGACACAATTAAAAGGAGAAGGCCAGGTGTGGTGGCTCAGGCCTGTAATCCCAGCACTTTGAGAGGCCGAGGCGGGGGGATCATGAGGCCAGGGATCAAGACCATCCTGGTCAACAAGGTGAAACTCCGTCTCTACTAAAAATACAAAAATTAGCTAGGCGTGGTGTCGTACGCCTGTAATCCCAGCTACTCAGGAGGCTGAGGCAGGAGAATCACTTGAACCAGGGAGTCAGAGGTTGCAGAGAGCCAAGATCATGCCATTGCACTCTAGCCTGGGGGACAAAGCGAGACTCCACCTAAAAAAAGAAAAGAGGAAGAATGTCTACAAAGCCACGTGGCATGCCTCAGCTGTGGCTCACTGTCCGGGTACATTTAAGGAGTCCACCACAGTATCAAGCACATTGATCAGACAGAACGCAGAGTAGTGGCATAAAGCTAGCAAGCCTCCACAGACACTAGCTAGGTGGCAAGCCTCTGTCCCTTAGGGCCGATGGAGCTGGGGACGGCGCCTGGGGCACAGAAAAAATCCATACATGATCTGGTGCTGTGATCCTCATTTCTCAAAACAGGAAACCTGAGTACAGAGGTTAACTTCACTCAGGACCCACAGCTTCCAGGCAGCCGTGCTTGCAATCAATATTTTAAAGGTAGGCGCCACAGCTTCATCTATGGTTTTGTTTTTTTTCTGCTTACATATTTGTTGGAATCCATTTCCAGAGCAATCAAATTTTACCAAATCACAATGGCCAAACACAATAAGGGGGGCTGGCAGGGAGGGGTGATTACTAGAGGAAGAAATAAGATCTAAAACAATTTGTAGAGTGGCCCGCAGTGCCCAGGACGGTACCCCATTGAGCACATTGTAGGGTCCCGTCCCAGATACCCCTCCATCCCAGCAAACCGGGACAGCTGGCGGCCAAACCTCACCTTTGAACCAGCCCGAACAACAAAATGATCCAGACCCAAATGTCCAGGAAGTCCCTGCTGGCGCCGCGACCCGCTGTCCTGAGTTGGCTGGTTCTGCTTTTAAGGGGCATCGCCTTACCACTCTCCTCCCCCAGATCCTTGGCCTTTCAGGGCCCAGAACGCTACGAAAGCCCGGTGGCTGGGAGGGGTTGTGCTCCTGCCCCATAGTGCCCCGAGGCCAGGACGCGGCCCGTGGAGGAAACGCCCCGAGCTCCCAGCGTGCAGATCCAGGGCCGCTCAGCAGCCGCCTGACCTAGGAGGCACAGCGCGCGCTCCCACTTTGCTTGCATGGATTCTCAGTCCAGCTGCCTGGTGGTGACTGGTAAGACTATATATATTTTTTCTCTTCTATTTGTTGTTGAAAAACGCTCGCTTTGAACGAAGAGACCTTCCAAACAGGCTTTGTGTGAGCAACATGGCTGTTTATTCACCTGGGTGCAGGTGGGCCAAGGCCGAAAAGGGCATTAGCAAAGGGCAGTGGGATAGGAGTTGGTTTTATAGGGTTGGGTAGTTTTTTTGGGGGGGCGAGGGTGTTGCAGAGTAAGTTCAGTTAGTGTTGGTGGGTAGGGGCAAGGAGTGTACATGACCACAAGTTCAGTTACAATGGCAGGATTGGGTGAGAGGTCTTTACATTATTATAAGAACAGTTAAGATGGCAGGGTTGGGTGAGGGGCTTGTCCGGGGAAGCTCCACTGGGGGATCAGGGACAATGGCAAAGCAGGCAGGGGGTGGGAGACATCAGCCAAGGGAAGCAGGACTTCAGACTTTCAGGGTCCAGGCTTGCATATGGAGACCTGACATACCTGTCTTTTTATATATAGAGAGAGAGAATTAGAGAAGAGGGGGTGATAACAGGTTTTAGGGGGTGGGGGCAAAGTTTCTCAAGGCTTCTTTGAGCAGGATTAGGAGCGGGGTGCAAACCTAAAAATGGGAAAGAATTCAGACTGCTGGGAGATTTTGGGAAAAGGGGTAATATTGTGGGGTTGTTAGAAGGAGCCTTTGTTGTATATTGACTGATTGGTTATCGCTTGTATACGATTTTGTAGGAATTGAGAGAGAAATTGGAAAAATACAGGGTTTAAATAAGAGAAGGAGAAAGATAGTATTAGAGGACTAAGGACTGGAAGAGCCACAACTTCCAGTTAGACAGTGTCCAGCCAGGTCCAGAATAACCATTTGCCTGATTAGTGAGCTTTGGGGCTCTCTTCATTTATTGATGGCTTTATATATGAGGCCAGGCTGGTTTACATAAAACAACATTTTTTGGAATGTTTGGAATGTTTCCCAAATGCCAAGGGAACCAGCAAGGGCTGCTGTTGTTATAGGTTGTAGCGGGGTTGGTAGGATAACCGTGTGGAGGGAGAGCTTTTGTTTTCATGGTGTATGAGGAAGCGTGTTGTATTTATAAGCAGCCACTCGCTTTCATTAACAAGATTGGGTATGACCAGAGAACGGGAGCCAGATGAAGAGTGAAATATTAGCTGTAATTGCCTGGAGGAAAAGTGTAAACCGGCAGCTTAAAAGCAGGGCATGTAAAAGTAAATGAGTACAGTGAATTTGAGCACAGTTAGGACATAATAGAAACACTTTTTGAGGTGTGGTTTAAGTAGCAGGGGTGACGGCATAAAGGTGGAGAAGGCAAGGGGCTGAAAGAAAGTATGCGAGGTGTAAAGAGAAAACTTTGGAGGTTGTGAGAGCTAGAGGGTAAATGGGGCATAGCCTGAGATTTTGAGGAAGTTTAAGAGCATTAGGGCGGCAGCTGCTGCTTCAAGTTGTCTTGAGGGCCAGCCCAGGACTGTTAGGTTAAGTTTGGATAAAAAGGCTGCAGGCCATGGGCCTGGCTCCTATGTGAGATTCCCAACCACACAGCCCTAGATTTTAGCAGTATATAATGAAGGGTTGAGACAGGTTAGGGAGAGCTAGGGAGGGAGCAGTTTTTAGAGCTGTTTTTTAAGGAGCGAAAGGAAGGGTGAGGAAAGGATTTAGGATGAATAGGGTTGGATAAGTGTTCTTGACTGAGTTTATGCAATGGCTTAGTTAGAATAGCAAAACATGGTATCCCGAGGTGAAAGTAGCAACCACACCCAGGAAGGAGAGAAGCTGTTTGGTGGATGGGGTTGGGGTTTGGGAAATTAACTGGATACGGTTGGCAGGGAGAGCGCGTGTATGCTGGCGAAAGATTGTAACAGATGGGGGAGAAATTTGGGCTTCGGAAGGGGATACAGGATACCCCTTTGAGTATAGATGCTGAAGAAGCAGGAGGATGAATTAAAAGGCCATGTTGCAATAGACGGGTGATAACAGGCTTTACACCTTTTAAAGCCTGTTGTGGGTTGGGGTACTGGGGCTGGCAGTAAGGGTGGTTAGGTTTTAAGGGGATGATGAGGGATGAGTGACTTGTAGCAACGGATGGGAAGGCGGTGTTCCACACCCTAGGGTTAAGGTTGGGGCACATAAGGGGAGCTATTGAGGGAGGTACGGGTCTGGGGAGGAGGGCGGGAATGACGTGTGGCTGTAGCCCAGGAATAGTCAAGGAGGCAGACAGTTTCGCTAGGATATCCAGGCCTAACAGGGAACTGGACAAGTGGGGATGATTAGGAAAGAATGTGGAGAGGAGTGCTGGCCTAATTGACAGCAGATGTGGGGAGTTGTGAGCGGCCTGGAGGCCTTGCCGTCAATTCCCACCACAGTTATGGAGGCCAAGGAGACAGGTCCTTGAAAAGAAGGCAGCGTGGAGTGGGTGCCTCCGTGCTGATTAAGAAGGGGATGGACTTACCCTGCACTGTAAGAGTTACCCAAAGTTTGGCATCCGTGATGGTCCAGGGTGCTTCCGAGATGCTCGGGCAGCATTCGTGTTTAGCCGCCACGCTGAGGATTGGAGCTTCAGGAGCTCTGGGAGCAGCGACGTGAGTCAGACAGTCGACTTTCTGTGGGCCCCGCACAGACGGGGCAGGGCTTAGGAGAAATCCCGGGCTGCGGGCATTTCTTGGCCTCGTGGCCAGGTTTCCGATACTTGAAGCAAGGTCCTGGTGGGGTGGCTGGACGTGCTCCAGTCTGGGCACTTTGAAGTCTTTGTGAGCTGGTAGCGTGATTGGGGTTTGTCTTACAGCAGAGGCAAGCATCTGTAGTTCTGGAGATGCTTTCCCTATTATCGAACACCTTGAAGGTGAGGTTGCTTCATTCCTGTTGTAGGGTTTGAGGACCAGATTTTGATTTCTGTTCCTTTTTGTAATGTTGGGGTTGATTGGGTGATAAAATGCATATTAAGCGTTTTTTAAGGGTGAGAGTAGAAGTAATGACGACATTTAAGTTACTCCAGGTGAGATTATAGGACTGGGTTAAGTATTGGAGGATTTGATGAAAAGGAGCCTAACCGGTGGCCAATTTGGAAAGGTTAGATAAAGGAAAAGGAATGTGCATCCTAACTATTCCTTTGGCTCCAGCCACCTCTGGAAGGGGGAATTGTTGAGGAGGGGCAGAGGAGGTAGCTGCAGGACTAAACGGTAAGCTGGGCCACGTATGAGGTGGGGAGGTGACAGGAGGGGCATAAAGAGGTGGGTTGTGGGCAGAGGAAGAGGAGGAAGGCTCTGGGGGGTGGGGTTAGGTTTTCGGGTTTAGGGCCTGGTTGGGCAGGTGGGGAAGAGAATGTTTGGAAGGGTTGATGGACAAGGAAGATTCTGGCTTACCAACAGAGGCAGAAGGGGCAGATGGAAGGGAAGAGAAGGAGTAGAGATTAGGGAGGGATTGGTGTGTAAAAAAAATGCCTGGACGTAGGGAATTTCAGACCATTTGCCCGTGTTGCGACAAAAATTGTCTAAATTTTGTAAAACAGGTTGAAAGTGCCGTTGTTTGGCCAGTTGGAGCCGTTGTTTAACTTGTATTGTGGCCATGCAGTGTTACAGAAGAAGATGAGACATTTGGGTTTTAGGTCAGGAGACAGTTGAAGAGGCTTGAGGTTCTTTAGAACACAGGCCGGAGGAGAGGAGGGAGGGATAGAGGACGGACGATTGCCCGTGGTTCTGGAAAGGCGGCAGAGACAGGGAGAACAGGCACGCAACCCAGCCGCTCGACAGGTGTCCCTAGTTGAGCCTGGGTTGAACCTTGTTGTTGGTGAGCGGTCAGAGAGAGCGTCCTCTGCATTGACTTGCCACCAATATCCGCCATGAGCCTGGTGGGCGAGTGACTAGGGTGAACGTCTCCATGACAGTCCAACCCCTGGGGAAAACTGGGTCCCTGAATCCGTGACCTACGTAGGATTTTCCGGTCATGAACCTCACGGAAGAACTTGGTCTACCTGATTTTCCTTGTCTTTGAGGTGGAAAAAGGACGAAACCGAAAGGGGGAGGAAGTGGAAAGGAAAAGACAAAAGGATGGGAAAGCAAAAAAGAGAAACTGCTTACCAAAATAGCCGGTGGTGTGCGTCTGTGGGCTGGTCTAATGACCCCAGGTCGGTGGGTAGATCTTTCCATGGAGGGAGCACAAGAACAAGGACGGGGGTTTGGTCTCCTGTAGGAATTCCCCCGTTCCGGGTTTCCAGCACCAGATGTTGAAAAACACGCGCTTTGAATAAAGAGACCTTCCAAACAGGCTTTGTGTGAGCAACATGACTGTTTATTCACCTGGGTGGAGGTGGGCTAAGGCTGCAAGGGCATTAGCAAAGGGCAGTGGGATAGAAGCTGGCTTTATAGGTTTGGGTAGTTTTTTGGGGGGCAGGGGTGTTGCAGAGTAAGTTCAGTTAGAATGTTGGTGGGTAGGGGCACGGAGTATACGTGACCACAAGTTCAGTTACAATGGCAGGGTTGGGTGAGAGTATTTACATTATTATAAGAACAGTTAAGATGGCAGGGTTGGGTGAGGGACTTGTCCAGGGAAGCTCCGCTGGGCGATCAGGGACAATGGTGAAGCAGGCAGGGGGTGGGAGACATCAGCCGAGGCAAGCAGGACTTCAGACTTTCAGGCTCCAGGCTTGCATATGAAGACCTGACATTTGTTGCTGCTTTTAGCCTGCCCCTGGGATGCACACTGGCCTGATCCTGGATCTTAAACAGTTCCCTGAGGGGAAAACTGAGTGGCAACCGGTGGTGCTAGTAATTCCAGATGGAAACGAACTTCCTGCCCTGCCCTATTAATAAACAGTCACAGAACACGGGCATTTCTGCACCTGTGGCTCATTCGCTTCAAATAACTCTTGAGTGGTGTGCACGAAGGTGCCACTGGTGACTTAGGCTCAGACTGTGTCCTTCAACCCAGCAGGGAGGAAACTGAGGCTGGTACCTGCTTTCCTTGCGTGGGGCCCAGGGCACATGAGGTATCCCTTGGGGGTGCAGGCTCACAACAAGGAAGAGGAATCTGTGGGCACAGAAACCACAGGGCCCTCACAAGGCTTGCGAAGCCCATCTGCAACAGTCACCAGCAAAGGAACACATGGTCCCCACTCCCAGAGTGAACGCTTTCATTTCTCAGGGAACTCTGACACACCCTGAGAGCCACTAGCTGGAGACTCTGAACCCCAGAAGGTTAACTTGGAAGGAATAATGGTTGCTCACTCCTGCAAACACCAGAACACCCAGAATCGCCCCTGGCCACATGTACCTCACCAAGACAGCATCCCAGGCAGTCCCTGGGTCCCTGGTCTTCACAAAGCTCTTTATTTTTATTTTTATATTTTTCATTTTTCTGAGACAGTTTCCTTCTGTTGTCCAGGCTGAAGTGCAGTAGCTCAGTCGTAGCTCACTGCAGCCTCAAGCTCCTGGGCTCAAGTAATCTTCCCTCCTCAGCCTCTCGAGTAGCTGGGACAACAGGTACTCACCACCACACCCCACTATTTGTTTTTTTAGTAGAAACGGGGTTTTCGTATATTCCCCAGACTGGTCTCTAACTCCCAGGCTGAAGTGATTCTCTTGCCTTGGCCTCCCCAAATGCTGGGATTACAGGCATGAGCCGTCATGCCCAGCCTTCATTTTTAGTTAGACACATTTGGCCGGTTTTAAGTTTTCTGAATTGTGTTGGAGGAAGAGACAGGGTGTCCTGGATGAATAGAAAATTGAAAGTTGCGTCGCTAAATCTTTTCAGACTATAATTCAAACTCATATCGACCTGAGAAAAAGAAAGTTCTTTGGGAAACCTTTTGTCTTCCTTGCTCTTCTGTTATTTTGGTTCTGGAGATCGAATGGTTCAAATTACTCCTGAATTCCTAAGGAAACTGTACTCCTAATACCTGCAATGCTTGTCATGAATGAAATATGAATATTGAGGCACCATCTTAGAATCACACTGACCCCTGCCTTTGCCTTGTTAGCCTGTTGTTTGCTGGCAAGGTGGAGATTGTTTGATGAAGTACCTGATAATCAGCCTCGAATTGGAAATGCCTGCTGGATTCCAGAGCGTGGCCTTCCTGTGTTAGAAATGCTTTGAGCTGCCAAGGGCAGTCTCTTCATTTAATTGAATTTGCTTCGTGTGTAAATTCGCCAAGACAATTGGCACGTAGGCAGATGGTGGGAGAACCAGGCTTTTGACAAATTGCTTCAAGATCGAGGTGTTCAGACTGACACCAACAATATCAACAAGAGTGAGAAAACGTGCATCCCTCCCACGGGCCTCTCTCCATTCCAGGAGATTTCTCCAGCTCCTTTTGCAAGTTCCACTGGGGGGCCCACCAAGTTTAAAGTGAGGTTTGACCCTGCAACACAAGAGCTTAAAACTTTCACTTGCAGAGTTGTTTTTCTAATTTAAAACAGATAAGAGATGTCATATTTGTGGATATAAATATGATTCTAAAGCAGAATGTGATTTCTGTGTGTGTTGCTGCATTTTTATTATCCCAGGAGGTACCTGGCCGCTCGGTGTTTTTTTTTTTTTCTTAATCTCATTAGTTTCTGTAACTGCCTTTTTTTTTTTTTTTTTTTTTAAACGGAGTCTGCTCTGTTGCCCAGGCTGGAGTGGAGTGGCACAATCTCGGCTCACTGCAACGTCCACCTTCTGGGTTCAAGCAATTCTTCTACCTCAGCCTCCTGAGTAGCTGGGACTATAG
>CAUYLG010064154.1:0-21252 GCA_963573385.1 Cacajao melanocephalus | reverse complement strand
GTCCTCCAGACCCCACTGTCTGTCTGCCTCTTCTTCTGCGCACTCTCTCCTCCAGGTAGTGAACATCTCTGAGTTGGGGTGAGGCCTCCCGCAGGCCGGGAGCCTCTTGGCAGACGTGCACGTGCCGGTCCCCCACATCTGCTTATCTGAGTGACCTGAGACCTGGACACCTGAGCAAGTAGCTGGTCCAGGAAGAGCCACACAGCATCCCAGGTACAGTTCCAGCTCCCCATCCATTGCTGAGCCCTTCCACGCTGAGAGAGGATCCTGGGGTATGAGCGGCATCCTGGTGGGGATGTTCAGTTGCCTGTGATAGACTTGATGCGTCATCCTCTTGGGCTCCCTGACAGACTCTTCAGTAAATCGGCATTGCTCAGTCCTGCCGTGCAAGTGGATTCTGTGAAGGAGCTCAGAAAGAAGCCAAGAGATGCCTCCCAGTGGGGCGGTGGGCTCGGGGAGAAGCCTGAGGCCCTGGGATGAATAGCCTCCAGGATATATATACACGCATGCATGTCTGCATATGTAGACAGTGGCACATGTTCTGTGCACATACAGGGAAAGGGATGAATGCCGTGAGACGGTGCAGATAAAGTAACAGAATGCAAAGTTAGAGTTGGCTTCCAGCAGACAGACCCTGCCAACATCAGAAAGCAGGAGGGCTTCGATGTGGGGAAAGCTTCCAGGGAGGCAGGGAGCTGGGGAGGTACAGACTGTGTTTCAGGAGGAGCCACCGGGTGGGTGAGTTGGCATGCAGCACTGGAGACAGAAGGAGGAGGAGGCAACACTCGAGAGGGTAGAAAGCTCCAATGCCAAGGAAGAGAGTTTGAATTTTACCCTGCAGATAAGAGGGGGTGGAAGTAAGAAGTATTTTTACATGCAGGAGTGATATAAAAAGTGCTGCCTTTCTAAAGAAAGAGCAGTCTGACGACCGGTGCTGGGAGGTGAGGAAGCAAGGCCAGGGAAAGCTGTGATAAGGGTGTGGCCAGAGGGCTGCCTGTGAAGGCAGAGAAGGCCCAGCTACTGCATCAGGCACAAAAGGCAGCAGAGCGTCTCTCTGATCCCACTTGGAAAACCACCGCAGGAACCTAGTAACTAGCAGCAGCAGCCCCCTGCTTTGCCCTCAGCATGCTGGTTTCTGAGTAAGCAGGAAAGTGATGGGAACCCAGAGGAAATACACAATTGAGCAATTTCAGGGCAGCTGCCCCAGCTCAGATCCCAGTGGCTGGAAGAAAAGCCTGCAGGGTGGAAGCTGTCAGAGCCCAGAGCACAGGGGCCACCTGCAGGGAGAGTTAATCCCAGAGCGTCTGGAGTCCACTGCGGTGCACACAGCAGTGATGGACAAGGACAGAGGATGGGCCCTCCCATCTCCTCAGAACCCAGCAGTCGTGTCTTTCAAAAAAACTGCCTGAAAAGATGCAATCCTCAACTCCTTAATAAACTCCTCTTCATATATGCATCTATCCTATTAGTTCTGTCCCATTAGAGAACCCTGACTAATACAAGAGCCAAGAGTCAAATGGAAACCAAAATCGTCCATTTCTGACCAAACTGCAGGCACGGATGGCTTAGGTTTGAGGCCAAAAGTGGGGGCTCCTGGACCCTCTCCACACCCAGCCCTGGAGGCCTACCTTAGGGAGAACTGGGACAGGCACAGCACATTCCCAGCCCGCCCCATACCCAGGGCCAGCAGGAGCAGAGGGCGGGAAAGGCCGAGCACTTTTGTTGGAGAAAGAGCAAGGGTGGAGAACCTAAGCTGCTGGCCCAGCCCTGAGCAGGAGCTGCTGTGAAGCCCCAGTCCATGGCTGCAGGACAGTCAGTGCCCAGGACCGAGGGCGGGCCTGGAGCAGCAGCCTGGGGCTTCCTCCATCAGAGTGGCCGGCCGCCTCCCTCGGGGAGGAAG
The DNA here is from genome assembly GCA_963573385.1 of Cacajao melanocephalus. Lineage (NCBI taxonomy): Eukaryota > Metazoa > Chordata > Mammalia > Primates > Pitheciidae > Cacajao > Cacajao melanocephalus. The sequence continues at coordinate 19,352 of CAUYLG010064154.1, read as the reverse complement.
GAGGAGGGGTTGCTGGGTTGGGGACTGAGATTGAGATCGGGTTCTGTGTGGATGTGGGGAGAGGGGTATCTACCTTCACAATATGAACCAGCTTTATAGGCAAAGACGCCAAGTCCAGCTGCAGCTCTGACTTTCAGTTGCCCACGGAGCATCCAAGTGGGAACGGGAAGGTGGCTTATTACAGAACAGCAGGTCAGAGGGTCTGGAGCTCAGTAGGGAGGTCCTAGTGAGTGCCAGATGCCAGGGCCAGGGTGGAACCTTGGGAAGGAGTACTTGGGTGGCAGGTGAGTAGCTCAGGAGGAAGCTTGGGAATTTCCCGACCAGGAAGGGGAGTGGGAGAGGTTGCGGGGGAGCACGGGGCAGGAGGTTCTCAGCAGTGGCCAACTACCGGATAGGAGAAGACCAGGAAGCTGCCTTTGGGTTTGCCGTGTTGTTGGTCTGGTCCACTTGTGTGAGGAGGGAGAAGCCAGCAGAGGGAGTGGAGACAGACTTCATTGAGTGGGGGAGAGCTGGGACCAGCTGATGGAGGGCATTCTGAGATGGGCAGGGAGGGACATGGCACTCGGCGAGGGGAGAGCCGCATCCCAGGAAGCAGCGAGGAGGTGTGGTAGGGAGTGAGCTCCAGTAGGAAGGGCTGTTGGGGGTCCCCCAAGCCCCAGACTTCCCACTTTCTTTGCAAAGGACCATTCCAGGCAGGGAGGCATGGGGAGCCCTGAAGCTTGTGTGGGAACTGGTGACCATGCTTTCTACGGTCTGGCAACTAGAAGATAAACTTGAGGCAAGACCACAGGGCCTCGGGACCGACGGTCACCCTGTTGGGAGGATGGTGCCAGTGGAGAAGGGCTGGCAGAAGCAGCCAGCCTGGCCCTGGGAAGCGCTGAGAGGGGAGTAGCTGTGGCCTATGGGCAGATCCTGTCCTTTCACCAAAGCATAATGCTGGGTTTCTATGACAACCTGCCTCTCCCACCAATGTGAGCTTCTACCCAGCACCACCTGAGCACAGCCCTGTGGTCACAGAAATGCCCAGGCATGGCCCTGGCCTTGGGGGACCCATGGTCTGGTAGGGGAGACAGACACCTGCACCAGGGTTTAGGAGCGAGGACCGGGGTTAGGGAAGTCAGGCCCAGGACCCATCCTGGGGAGCCGGGGATGAGCCGGAGTTCACCAGGTGATGGAAGTTGGGAAGGGGGTCTTGGGGACTGGGGAGGTCTGGGAGGAGGTGCAGACCCAGGGCAAGATCTCAGCAATGCAGAGAAACCTGAGGCCTCACAGGGAATGCTGTGACTGTGGGAAGGGAGGGGCTCCTGTGGGCATCAGCAGCTGAGTTTGCTGTGGAGAAGATCCATGCAGATGACCCCAGTGATAGCTGGAAGGAGAGGGGAGGGGCTCCAGGGGATTTTTGTTTCACCCAATGTGTCTTTCAATAAGGTTTAGATTTTTATAATGAGCACATATTAATCTGGCGACCTAAATGCTCATAATAGTTAAAAAATGGAAACAACCCAAATGTTCATCAGGAGATGAATGGATGACCTAAATGTGGTCCATCTATCCAGCAGAACATTGTTTGGTTGAGAGAAGGAATGGCGTGCTGTCACCTGTACAGCGGGGACTGACCTTGAAAATGGGGTGCTAGGTGAAAGGAACCAGATATGAAGGCCACCTGGTGCATGATTCTGTTCACCCAAAGTGTCCAGAGCAGAAAGAGCCACAGAGACCGCAGGTGGACCGCTGGATGTCAGTTACCCCAGAGAGGGGAAGGAACAGACAGGGACTACCTAAAGGGCCTAAGGAGGACAGCGTTTCCTTTTAGGATGATGAAAACATTCTGAAATTACTGGTGATGGTTGCACAACACTGTGAAGGCACTAAAAGCCACTGAATTGTTCACTTTAAAGTGGTTCAAATGGTGAATTTTATGTCATGTGAATTTTGCCTCAATGTTTTTGAAACGGCAGATGACCCTCACAGTACCCATGTCCCCAGGTCCACAGATCATATTTTTAAGCCAAATGACACGTGCAATAAAGTGGTTGAAATAAACCAGGCTATAAGTTCAAAAACAGCCCCTAGGCCCACTCTTCCTGGGTGAACACTCATCCTTCCAGCTGTTTCCCACACAAACGGGAAACCTGAACTCCTCTGCGGCTCATTCATATTCGTTCATTCACTCACCATTCATCCAATCAGTAAATATTTTATGAGTGCTTTCCACGTTCCCATGTTTCTGGTAAAACATATGGAAGTCCCTGCTCTTACGGTGCTTACTGTGGAAGGGGAAGACAGGCAGGGAGCAGATGCACGCTTGTCAGATGGCGGTGACCACAAAGCAGGAGACGGAGGTGGCAGAGAATGACTGGCGGGTGCAGTCTCCCCCGGAGCCAGCTGTGCCTGGAGGCCAAAGGTCAGGCCATGAGAGACTGACTGTGGAATCAGGGCTCAAGCAGGTCTTATGGCAACAGCTCAGATGGTCACGTGTCCAAAGCCTCCAGGCCTTGCTCTTCTTCCAGCCCATCTCTGACCACTGACCACTCCCCACTCCAACCACACTGGACTCCCTCCAGTCTTTCTAACCTCTTCCCCATGCCTCCTTGTTGCCCCTGCCTGGAGCTTTCTCCCTTGCTTTCTGTCTCTGCCCTCTGCTCGGTGACTCCTACCCAGTGGTACGGCTTAGCTCTGTGTCCTCACCCAAATCTCATCTCAAATTGTAATCCCCACATGTTGAGAGGGAGGCACCTGGTGGGAGGTGATTGGATCAGGGGGGCGGTTCCCCATGCTGTTCTGGTGATAATGAGGAAGTTCTCATGAGATCGGAGGGTTTGAAAGTGGGAGTTTCCCCTGCTCTCTCCCTCTGTCGCTTTCTCTTTCTCTCCTGTCACCATTAAGATGTGCCTGGCTTCCCCTTCTCCTTCTGCCATGACTGTAACTTTCCTGAGGCTTCTTTAGTGATGTGGAATTGTGAGTCAATTAAATCTCTTCCCTTTATAAATGACCCAGCCTCAGGTAGTATCTTTATAGCAATGTGAGAACAGACTAATACACCCATTCTTCACAACTCGGCTCAGACACGGCCTCCTCCAGGAAACCTTCCTCAAATGCACTGCCAATCCCCTCTTGCAACACCTGCCTGAGTCCCTTCCCTGGGCTCCCAGAACCCTCGTGTGCCCTGACACTGATGTGTCCCGACTGGACGGAGCTCCACTGGCACAGGAGGCCTGCCTCACCCACCTGAGTCTCAATTACAGCTTCCTGGAGGCCTCTGCAAATACGGAGCTCACATTAATGCATGGAACTTGCAATATATTAAAGAACATAATGTTTATGTTCGTCTATAAATGGTAAATGTTCCTAATACACCTGAAAATTTAATTCAGACAGAGCTCATTAAGTCAAAAATAAAGATCTTTCACAAAATTACTCTGAAACAATATCCATTTTATATTCACTAAGGGTCTACCACAGGCAGGATCCTGGAATACAAACTACAAGGTAATCATATAAGGTCAAAGGCAAAACCTGTGAACAAAGCCCTTTCATGGGCTTGCTCTCTCTCTTCCCCTCTCATAAACACCACACACACACACACACACACACACACACACACACACGAAGCTACCTCAGACAGCAGCAGCTGGGTTCCCAGTCACCAGGGGAGTTCATGGAGCAGATGATGTAAGACTTTTGTTTCCTCTGACCAAGTGCTTATGGAAACCAGCCAGCAGATCAATGTGCTGACAGGGACGGGCATGGAGAAGTCGTGGTTTCCCATGAGGGTCTGCAGGAAGAAGGATGGGCACCAGGGTGAGCTGAAGGCATAAACACCCTGCACACTTCCCGGTGATAAAACATCGCTGGGGCCAGCAGCCATTCTACTGCAGACAGCACCTTCTCCTGTCACTTCCAAAGGTGCAGTGACTTCTGCCATGCAGACACAATTCCCAACAGGGGAACCTCCAAACGAGCATGTCAAATGCTTTTATAAAAACTTTCTCGTTTTTCCCTACTAGAGATGTTTTATGTGCGCCTTACAGATATTTGGAGAAAGAGCTAAAAACAAAAGATGAGTCAACCTTCCCAGTGTTTTGTGTGCTTTCAGCAAAACTGACATAATAACATTTCTGGGGGTTTTTGACTTAGAATTATTAGATTTCCACCAAAGCATCATCTTTGTAGCAGTTATTGCTAGGCATAATTTTCCCACTCATCATTATATAGTTACCTCTTCACACTGTCCCTGATATACAGTAGACACTCTATTAATAGTGCTGAACACATGTGAAAAGGCCACTATTTCATGAAGTGAATATATCATTTACTTACCCACTTCCCAGCAGATGGACATTTAGATTGTGTCTAAGAAGTTGCTATTATAAATCATACCATGATAAATCATGCAGTTAGTTAAATCTGTGTCTCAATGACCAACCAAGAATCCCCGGAGCAGCCAGCACCAGTCAGTTTTCAAAGGTGTGAAGGTTTTTCAGGCTCTGATGCACCTGTCGGCAGACATTTTTTTTCAAGGCCACATCTGCATCAGTTTGAAGGCGGGAAGTTATGTAAATATTCCTTTATCCCAAATCCAACAACCAAGATAGCCAGAATTTACATTCTGTTTTGCAAAAGTGAGCGTGTTCTGCTTTAGGAATAACATTAACTTTCTTTGACTTTTATGCTCAATATGAAATATGCACTTTTATAAACCCAAGAGAACTGCCTCTGGAGTGAATTGTGTTTTAATAACAGGGACTTGTACTGGAAACAAAAGGATAGAAGGAAAGGGGAAAGGAAATGTACAATTTACTTCTTATAAGCTGAAAAATAAAAGCAAGAAACTCCAGGAAATGCAGCTGTTATGAATTAAGTGCGCCCTGAGTAAACACAGTGGCAGCGAACTCAGTTTGCCCAGAGCTCTGAGAGCCCCGGCCCTAAAAGGCACTTGTGCAATTCCCCATCTGTGTGCACCACCAAATAAACAGGGGAGAGTCAGAAGTTCAAGTGCTGGGTCCAATTATCTCATTCTGCGATGATCTAATAAAGGGCAATTAAGTGTTGAAGATGCTAGACCATTAAGGTCTGTTGTGACAATAACCAGCTTTACATATTGGCTACCCTGAGGTAAGCAAACCCTGTTGGCCTCTGCTAGAGATGCCAAGTGTGAAGTGGCATTTACTTGATAGGTTTATATCCTCATGAATGTTTATGGCCTTTAAACTGTGCTCCTGTACCTAACAGGACACAGGTGATACCTCCAGGCATGATGAAAACCAGGTGACAGAGAAAACACGGGGCCCACGGCAGGCTGCTCTGTATGGTAGGGAGTGTGGGTGCGCAGCTGAGAATCAGGGAGACTGGACTCGGTGTCCCGTGGCTGCCTTCCCGTCGACATCTCTCTGGATGGTCTCTAGGCACCGTCCATTTCTTTGGAAAATAGCAACCAATAATAAGAGGTGACATTACCTGCTGGGTGTCTTTATGTGTCAGGTGCTATTTGTCAGCTCTACAGGGATTAACCCTGACTCCCGGCCCCCTATCCTCCCTGACTTCCCACCCTGCAGGCTGACCCTGGCTTCTGGCATTGGCTCAATCTGCCACTAGACTCTTTTGAACCCCTTTCTTATTTTCAGCTGACCACCTCATACAGTTGTTAGAAGAATCAAAGTGTTCAGGGTTTTTGAATCTTGAAACACTAGACAATTTTAACACTTTAGTCAACGTGTCTGAGCAGTGCCTCCTGTGTCTCACTGGGCATGTGTGCAGCAGCTCTGCATAGAAGGGGCACAGAGCAAGTGCCCCTGGGGCCTCACTCACTCTGGGTGAGTCTGCTCATCACCCTCCCTCTCTCTCCAGAGCCAGATCCCCCTCCCTGAGTGAAGCACACATGTTACAGTTTACCGTCTTGCACTCAACTCCAGTGCCCATCTCCTCTGGGAGCACATGAGCCCCATGAAGGCAGAGACCATGCTTAGATTCACCTCTGCTGTCCGTGATGCCCAGCATGGGCCTGGCAGGTGCTCCTCAAAATGTTGAAAGACATACATGGAAGAAGAGAGGTGGGAAGCAGAGAGGCAAAGGGGTAAGGGGATAAGGAAGGAAAGAGGGAAAGATGGTCCTGGCCAGGGGTGCACAAATGCCTTCTGCATAAGTGAGCAAACAGTTCAGGTCCAGCTGCGAAAGCTCACATGAAAGTGGGAGGGCCTAAATCTGTCTCAGTGAGACTAGGACGAAAGAACCATGTCCCAGATTCTGCAGGAATCCATCTCTGTCAGGCCCAGCTGAAAAGGAACTCCCCAAGCCTGGGGCTGACCTGAAATTGCCCCCTGGAATGAGCCCCCGGCAGACTCAAAGTCCAGGTTACTTGGCTGGTGTGTTCCCGTGACCTCAGGGGTTTGTATACAGGGCAAAGGAAAGAGAACCAAGAGGCAGCCCCCAAACACTGATGCACAGGTGCAAGGGACACCTCGCAAGTATCAGTTAGGGAGTCTAGGAGTGGTTTTGGGTCCCCATGTAGAAGAGCACATCTTTGCATTTGAACAGAGCTTTACGGTTTGCGAAAACTTTTCACTGTCAGTCTCTCATGTGTGAAGATAAAGTGACTTATCAGGATTCTCATTTCACAGAAGAGAAAAAGGAATTTTAAAAACAGGACAATTTTCTCCAAGCTCGTGCAGCCCTGGAGAGGCCAAGCTGAACTAGAAACCTGCCCTCTGCACTTCGAGTCTGCCATGTTTCCACGCTCCAAACATAGGCGCTGGGTGGTCGTTTTCCTCCCAAGCTTCCACACACCAGTCATCGGCAGCTCCTGTGATGTCTGATGGGGAGGCCCACTCCACCCTCTCTGCAGGGGGATCCCTCTCGTCCAGCTCTGGCTCCTCCAGGAAGGCTTCTGGGGAGCCTAAGGTTTGCACACACCCCCTCCTCCCATCCTCTCCACGGATCCAGGCTTTCCTTTAGGCTTTCACACAGAAATCACCCCTTGGTGTCACTGTCTCATTTAATGTCACTTCCTCCTTCTGTTAATTGATTCAAGCAAATCGGCAGAACACACAGAGAAGGGGAAACCAAGGCTGGAAAGGGGAGCCGAATTGTGCAAGCCATGCAGAAAGGCAGAAGAGAAGCCACGCAATGGCACCAGTTCAGTGAGTGTTACAGAGAGTCATCACCTGACCCCCAAATGCTAAGTTGTTCCCAGTGCCCCCCATCCGCAGCAACTGTCTCTAATTTCCATGCAATGTTTGGCCCCTTCTCTCAGGTGAGGAAGGCAGAGGCAGGTGTGACTCACTAACCTGCCAGGTGTTAACCCACTGGCCAGCTGTCTTCACAGGCAGGTCAACCATGCACATCGTTCTTGGCTAAATGCCCCAGAGATCAGAAGCGGGTAGCATTTCCACTCTGGCATACTCTTTCCTTGGCCCATTTATGGAGCACACACATGAGCAGCGAGGCTGGGTTCCATAAGGAATCCAGCCATCAGAGAGGGAGGCGGGCAGCGGACAGCGGACAGCTGGCCTGGTACTGTCCGGGTGCTCAGGTCACCTGAGGTGACCAGGTGATCATCCACCTGGAGAAGGAAGGCATCAATCTGCAGTGGAAACATTACAGTATTTGTTTGTTTGTTTGTTTGTTTTGGAGACAAGGCCTTATTCTTTTACCCAGGCTGGAATGCAGTGGCTCCATCACAGTTCACTGCAGCCTCGACCTCCCAGGCTCAAGGGATCCTCCTGCCTCAGCCTCCTGAGTAGTTGTGACTACAGGTGCATGCCACCACGCCCAGCTAATTTTTGTTATAGAGATGGAGTCCCTCTGTCTTGCTCAGGCTGGTCTTAAATTCTTGGGCTCAGGCAATTCTCTTACCTCTGCCTCCCAAAGTGCTGAGATGACAGGTGTGAGTCACTGCACCCAACCACATTACAATATCTAAAGAGAAAGGGAGCTGGATTTCAATATCAGATCTGCAGAAATAGAAACTAGCCTTTTTGAACCTCAGTTTCCTTCTCCACAGAGGGGAATATTACTAGCTAGCTTCACAAATTGTTATAGGGCTTAAATTAGATAGTGCATTTATAATGGTGGTGCAGCTCCTGGCATAGAGCAGGCACTCAATAAGTGGCAGAAACCATATTATCATTAATATTAAATGTCATCATTTTCTCTCTGCCTTATAATTTTTGAAAACAAATTTCTCCTCAGAAGAGCTGCCCCCAGCACCAGCGATCAGGACCCAGACGCCAGAGCCCTGGATGTGAGCGTGGTGCTGCCTCGTGGATCCTGAGCAATCCCAGCAAGCCTCCTGTCTGCCACGGGATCTTCTCTTCCACACGACGTCTTAGCTGCCCTCCTCTCTCACAGAGGGTGGAGGAAGGATCAGATGCCGGGATGCATGTGAAAACACCTTGTCAAGGGTGCTTTTGAAAATTAGCTTCATGGAACACAAGTGCAGTGTTTGCTTGTTACCACCCCACTTAGAGACTCTGGATGGCTCCCTACTGATTCTGGGAAAAGATCCAAGGTTCTGAGTCTGCCATTCACAGAACTTCGTGGTCGGGCTTTTCCTACTCCGGCCTCTATGAATGGCAGCTCCCGCCTCCACCTCCTGTCCCTACACCCATATTCCCCAGCTGCTGTGGGGCTGATCCCTGACCCTGATTCTGGGCTCTCCCAGCACACACTGGCACACACTGGTTACCTGCTCATGTGGCTGGAGACCCTGAGGGCTGGAGTTATGTGGCTCATCCCCGTGTCCCTGACACCAGCACTTGGCCAGCCGGGACCCTCTGATGTCTGCTACTAAGTGGGCTGGGGGCAACGGGAGGGCTCAGCAGGAGCTGTTTCGACGATGATCATGTGGGGCTTGGGTGCCTATGGGAAACGGCTGGGCGTAGCAAAGTCCCCTCTGGCCTGGACTCCCTTGAAGGATGCTGTTCCCAAGTCCTGCACTGGCGCAGCCCTGGGAGGCATGTGAGTGAGCCAGGGATGGTGAAGTCCCCTCCAAGATAGAACAAAAGTCAATCTGGGGGTCCTGGTGACAAGCCTGTAGTGGGGAGGGGTGGGAGGAGGAGGTCAGGAGACAGGGAGAGGGGAAGAGGAGAGGGAAGGAAGAGATGACAGAGAGGGGAGCAGAAGCAGAAAGAGAGAGAAGGGTGTCTGTGAGCGAGAACCGCCTCCCTACTTGTTCCTTGTAAAACTGGAGCAGCAGCAGTGTGGTATAGGGTTAAGGACACAGGCTGGGACATACCCCCGCTCCACAGAAGCCCCTGGCAATTCACTTCGCCACTCTGTACCTTGGTCTCCTCATCTGCAAGAAGGGGTGAGTACCTCGCTGGATGGCTGTGGACAGTAGACAGCTGCATGGGAAGGTGAGGTGGACAGTGTTTGGCGGGGACGCAGGTGTCACGGCTGCTCTGAAACTCCACCACCACCCACACACATCAGCTCTTTCGAGGTCCTCGCTGTCATTACTCTCTTCCTGCTCAGATAGCATTGCCCACAGATTCCTCTGCAAGCTTCCTTTTATTGGAAAACTCCGCACAGAGTTTAGCCTTTTAAATAAATCAGGCACCACTCCTTCACAAAAGGGCTTTGTGTGGCTTGTCTTTCCTGCAGGAGAAGCTCCAGGCTTGCTGGTCTGGCTCAAGTGTCCTCCGCTATCTGGCCCCTGCCCCCCTTCCCTCTGTGTCCTGGGGCTCCTCGCTGTACCCCCATCCCGGCCACACCGACCCCTGGTGTGTTCTTCCCCCGTGCTTTTTCCTCAGCTCCAAACCACCTGCCCCAGCCCAGCTACAGGCACTGCACACCGACCAAACCAGGCTGGGGCACAAGCCTCTCTTCCGTGTGTGTCTGGCTATCCCGGCCCAGGAGCTCCCGAGGCCTGGAACGAGGGTTTACTTGTAAATAACAACATCAACATCAATAACAATGGCAATTATAATAATAATACCAATAGCTATTATTGTATACTCACTTTTATGGGCCAGAAATCCTGTAAAATGTTTCCCCATAGCCTGAGAGGCAGCCCGGTATAGGCTTAAGTGCATAAATGTGGCCCTAAACTGCCTGGGTTCAAATCCCAGCTCCCTACTTTACTGGCTGGGCTACCCCAAGCAAGTTTCTGAGCACCTCTGTGCTTTAGTTTCTCCAGCTGTGAAACATGGTTGATGGTGTGCAGATACAGTTGTCATGAATGCTAAATGAGTTAAAACATGCGAACTGCTTAGAACAGCACTTGGCATCCAGGAAGCTCTAGGTTCATGATTGCTGTGGTTAAGGTGGCCTCATTTTTTCTGCTACAGGAAGAGAGGGTCTCACAGGTCACAAAAGGAAAACCCACATGAGCGATGATGCCACTGCCACCCCGGGAAGGCGCCCTGGCCTCTGTAAACCAGGGGATGCCATTCGATGAGGACGCAGATGGGAGTCGGGGAACTGGAACTAACCCAAGGCCCTGGAAGGGCTGTCCCCTCAGTAACGGCGAATTAGGAGATAGAGAGAAAGTTTGTCCTGGCCTGAGTTCTAGGTGAGGAGAAAAAAGCCATCCTTGAGAAGATGTAACTACAGCCCGATATCTCCTGGGAATTTGGGGTTCAACTCATATCACTGGAATGGTCCAGAAACCTCCAGTCAATAAATGAACATGAAAACGTGCCCTTAATCAGTGCACCTCTGGCCAGATACATCCTTGACATGACTGGGCCAAGCACGCACCTGATACCCTTGAGCCTGTGATATCCTCGGGGCTGACACTGAGGCGCACCGGATTCCTATAGATAAAGCCCCAGAGGCCAAGATTCCGAAATGCCCAAGAAAACAACCCTTCATGAATAAAGACATGAGACGTATTTGTCAGGAGGGCTAAGTTCTCCCAAGAACATCAAATAGTAGAACTATTGAACGGAGACCACAAAGTGGATTCTAAAACAATTAAAACAATGTCTAACTAACTTGGATACAGCACTCACGATGGGCCAGTACAACCCTAAGAGCTTTATCTACATTGACTCATTTAACCTGAAAATAATTTTAGGTTATTTTGGTAGGCCCAATGGCCTGGCTATAGAGTCTTCACACTGCAGAAAAAAAAAAGAATGAGCTTCAGAGATTCACCTGATGAAATTACCTAGAATATAGCTTAGAAAGAGAGAAAGATAGAGTTATATGTAGAGGTTATGAGCCACTAAGGAAAAAGCTGAGTCAGTCTAAAACTGTTAATATGAGTTTCAGAAGGAAAGAAAAGACAAGGGGTTGAAGGTGTAATAGTCAAATATACAATAACAGAATTTTTCAGAAATGCTGAAAGATACAAATTCTCAGATTCCGAAATCATAAATCCCAAGTAGGACAGATAAAAATGAATCTATGTCTTGGAGCAGAACTCTAGAATCACAAAGACAAGTAGAAGATGCTAAAAGCAAGCAGAGAGAGAGAAACAGATTACCTAAAAGTACATGGCAGTTACACCAATAACAGGCTTCTTGATGAAAGCCAGAAGACAGTGGAATAACACTGTCATAGCACCAAAAAAAAAAAAAAAAAAAAAAAAAAGAGGATCTAGAATTCTATATTTAACTAAATGATCCCCTAACTATAAAAAAAAAATGACCTTCTCAGGCAAAGACCGAGAGGTTTTTTACTGCTAAATGCCTTGCTAAAAGAATACTAGAAGGGAACGTGCTCCAGGGGAGAATTAAACTAAACTCGAAAGAAAAAAAAAAGTACAAGAAAGAATGGCAAGTAAAGAAACTGGTAAATCTTTTACACTGTTGGTGAAAGTGTAAATTAGTTCAACTACTGTGGAAGACAGTGTGACAACTCCTCAAGTATCTAGAACTAGAAATACCATTAGACCCAGCAATCCCATTACTAGGTATATACCCAAAGAATTATAAATCTTTCTATCATAAAGACACATACACACATTTTTTATTGCAGCACTGTTCACAATGGCAAAGACTTGGAACCAACTCAAATGCCCATCAATGATAGACTGGTTAAAGAAAATGTGGCACATATACACCATGGAATACTATGCAGCCATAAAAAAGGATGAATTCACATGTCCTTTGCAGGGACATGGATGAAGCTGGAAGCCATCATTCTCAGTAAACTAACACAAGAACAGAAAACCAAACAAGCATTTCCTCATTCATGAGTGGGAGTTGAACAATGAGAGTCCATGGACACAGGAAGGGGAACATCATACACTTGGGACTGTAGGGGACTGGGGGGCCAGGGAACATCATACACTGGGGACTGTCGGGGATTGGGGGTCTAGGGGAGGGATAGCATTAGGAGAAATACCTAATGTAGATGGCGGGGTGATGGATGCAGTCAACCACCATGGTATGTGTATACTTATGTAACAAACCTGCATGTTCTACACACGTACCCCAGAACTTAAAGTACAATAAGAAAAGTAAAAAAGAAACTAGTAAATCTAAAAAAGTATTAACTACATAAAATAATAATAGTGGTTAATGTGAAAGGTATAAAAATAGAATGAAAATATATTCCTCTGCAATATGAAAAATGGTAAGGGAGGTACTAAAATTAAAGCCTTCTTAGGATTCTGTGTGCATGAGGAAGTTAGAGATACCAAGCCAAGAATGCACATTGAAACTTTAAAGGGTAGCCACTAAAATAATAGAAATACAATGTATACCTAGGGTGAAAGGTAGAATAAAGAAAACTTAATCAGTTTCATATAAAGCAAGAAAAGGGAAAAATAGAAGCATAGTAAAGGCAGGCTAAACAGTAAGCGCACAGCAAGATGACAGATAAATATATATACTTATCAGTTATAATATACATATGATGATACATATATGTTATCATAATAATTATAGAAGACTAACTTTCCATTTAAAAGACAAGGATTGATCTAAGCTTAAAAAATTGAAAATACAGCCATATACTGTTAACAGAGACATACTAAAACTATAAACACAAAGAAGAATTGACAGTAAAAGAATGGGAAAAGGTGTACTAAGCACATACTAGCCCAAGAAACTCAGAATAGCCACGTTGACATTAAACAAAATAGACTCCAAAGCACTATTAAATATAATAAAGGTTACTACATAATTATAAAACAAAGATTCATAGTGTAATAGAAAAATACTAGACTTATATGTGCTACATAGTAATAATATAGCCTCAAAATATATAAGGCAAAAATTAAGAAAATTGGAAAGAGAAATTGTTAAGTCTACCGCCATAGTTGGATATTTAAGCACATCTTCCTCAGAACTTGACAGATGAAGCACACAAATGTACCAGTGGGGAAACAAAGAAAATTCAAAGACCACAGTGGACAAGTTTGATGTAGTGGGCATATATGGAAGTCTGGAACCATAATAATCAAATACATAATATTTTCAAATTTTACATGGAACATTTGCAAAATGCAGTTATAATCTTGAAAATAGAGCAAGCACCAACAAGTAAAAAAAAAAAAAAAAAAAAGGAAATTATATGAACCATATTCTCTGGTTATAATGGAATTCAAACATAAATAATAAGAAAATAAGGAAAACCCCACATATGAAGAATTTGAAAATATCCTTCTAAATAACTCATGGGTCAAAGAGACCATAAGAGGAATTAGGAGAATCATACGGTCTTTGTCACCAAGGGGTTATCTGTTCAATAACCCCTTCCAACAAGTTAACTATTACCATGTGCTTAGTGGGACCCAGGGACCCAAGGGTCACAGAAGGAGGGGCCCCCTGATCTCAGGAGGTGGCCCAGGATGGGGAAAGACAAGCCTTCCCACCACTGAATAAGAAACAATGTTAGGTGGTTTTGTAATCGGCTTCCTAGGTCCCTTGAACAGGCCACTTTTTCTCCCTGGGCCTCAATTTCCTCAAATGAGATGGTTGAGCTGATTCATCCCCAAGTCTCAGATAACCTTTTGTTCCAGTTTAATTTGAACTATCCCCAGTTTTAATTCTGCTTAATATCACACTAATCAAGACAAATTCTCTCTCATTGCAAAACCTATCAAACTCCTTTCACGACATGACATCAGATCTCTCTTTATGATTTAAGACAAATGATGCTGCTTTTCCGCCTTTGCTTTGCCCTGATCTTCCCCAGTTTGCTGCTGTGACAGATGACCTCTCCATCAAGTAGCGTTCCTTCTTCTGTCTGCTCATGCTTCTCTGCTTTTTTGATTTATGAAAGAAATGGGGGTTGGTCACAGTGGCTCACGCCTGTAATCCCAGCACTTTGGGAGGCCAAGGCGGGCAGTTCACCTGAGGTCTGGAGTTCAAGACCAGTCTGGCCAACATGGTAAAACCCCATCTCTACTAAAGATATAAAAAATTAACTGGGCATGGTGGCAGGCGCTTATAATCCCAGCTACTTGAGAGGAGAATCTCTTGAACCTGGGGGGTGAAGGTTGCAGTGAGCCCAGATCGCACCATTGCACTACAGCCTGGGCAATAAGAGCAAAACTCTATCTCCAAAAAAAAAAAAAAAAAATGGACACCACCTGGCCCATCAGCCATTGTCCACAACCAGGCAACATTCTCTCTCACTGTCCCTTCTCCACTGGTTTCCTATCTTCTGCAATCCTTTCCCCACAGGGATTCAAAATGGTCTTCCTAAACCACAAGAAGTCATTCTCCGTTTGAAACTTGCCCTTGGCTTTGAGGGCACCACAACGTCAAATATCAACAGCAGCCGGGTGGGGGCTCAGCATGCTCACCGAGGGCTTCTCTGGCAGAGCCTCAGCACTGATCCTTTTCTGGGCATCTGGACTACAGAAAACTCTGCTCTGCCGTTCAGAGCCTTTCTCATTTCGTTTCCTACTCCTCACCCTGCACGGCTTTAGAATGTGGCAAACACCTGGAAGAGGAACCCACCCTGGCCTTTTAAGCCCCTCAAGTCTCTAATGTGTCTCTCCATTCCCATTAGTGGTCATTGCACTGAACCAGGCCTGGGTGCTCAGCCCTGTCCCCAGACTGTAGACAAGCCCAGCAGGAGAGCAGCGCTGACTCTCGGAAGATCTCCCCTCTCCAGAATTTGGCTCCGTTAGTCCTTACTGCTTCAGCAGTGATAAGAGCCCACCAACCATGCAGTTGTCCCGGCCAGTCTACAGATAATATGCAGAGAGGGTTTTAAACACCCTCAGATCACGCTAATGCTGCCGCTTTTGAACATGGGTCCCATGGAAAAGCATGAAGCTCAACTCCACATGTGTATGTTTCCTTTAATAAATATTCATGACTCCTCCCACATCTAATTGAATATGTATATTTAGCCACCCAACTCAGCATACATTTCTGTTCTCTTTGCCCCTCCCTGGAGGTGTCTGTTCCTGGCTTCTGGCTGGAGGTTATGCTCCCTAGCCTGCCAGAATGGCCACCCTGCAGGCTGCAAACCTTTGTGAGAAATAAAGCTCTCCTTTCCAAATGCATGAACCTCATCATTCAGTTGACACACGATAGAAATCTTACTTCTTATCTGTAATTCATTATAGCATTATGGTTTTCCTAGAATCCTGTAATTCTCACTGACAGAAAGAAACCAGGTGCCCTTCCCCCAGGCCCTGATCTGCAGCCTCAGTCTCACCGTCTCCGATGTCTTAATGGCTTGGCAGACTTGGCCTGAATATAGTGTTCCTGGTGACGGTGAAGTTCTTGCCTCACCATTTTGCTGTGTGGATAATGTCTGTGGAAGCTGAAGTGCCTGGTAAGTAATCAAGGCCTCAAAAATGTCAGTTCCTGCCAGTGAAGGACTGTTTGCAAAGCTGGTTGCAAGAATCTCCCCCACCTCTGCGTGCACATTCATTTGCAGTATGACTCCCCTGCCCCTCCCAGCAAGAGGTGGAGTCTGGTTCTCCACACCTTGGACTGGCCTTGCCACATGCTTGGACCAATAGAAAGATTCAGAAGTGACATTGTGGGAGATTTGAGCCTGGGCCCCAGGAGACCTTGAAGCTCCTGCTCTCTCTTTTGGAACCATAACTTTGGACCACCATATGCAGAAACCTGAGCCAGTTTCTGGAGGCTGAGAGGCCACATGGAGCAGAGATGAGCATTCTAGCTGAAAAGATCAGTCAACTGATGGCTAGCACCAATGGCCAGACATAAAGCCCTCCTACAGTACTCAGCCCCAGTAGGTAGAACTATCTGATGAATAACCTGAGTGAGATCAGCAGAAAACCACCCTGCAGAGCCAATCTATATCTAATGTATATACATGAATATATAAGATGGTTGTGGTTTTAAGCCAGTGAGTTTAGGGTGGTTTATTACCCAACAATATCTAACTTCTTTCTTTTAATTAATAAAATGTTTTGATAATGATGATGATGATTTACATTAATTGGGTGCTTCCTTTGTGCCAGACTCTATGCTGAGTGTTAAGCTCTTGTCATTCTGACAACAACACTGTGAATTAAGTACTATCATTGTCCCTACTATCTCATAAGGAAATTGAGACCCCAAGAGATGAGGCAACTTGCCTACAGTTGGAGAGGTTGCCAGTAGCAGAGCTAAAACTGGAACCCTGGCGTGCTCGTTCTGGTTCCTGCACCCATTGCTACTCCTTACACTGCTTCTCTCTTATTCTACCATCGCCTCCCCCGACTTCCCACTCCCTCACCTTGCATCCTAGTAACTGCCCCCTGGAACCTGTGTAGAATGGTAGAGAGGGAGAAGTTAACATTTATTTGTTAAGTATTCATTTATCCAGAAACATTTCCTCATGCCTGCAGTGTGCCCAATACTCTTCTAGAAATTAAGGGCACCAATTTCTACAACACAGAAGACAGGGCTTCTGCTCTTAAGAGTCTAAGACTCGACTGGGTGCGGTGGCTCACGCTTATGATCCCAGCACTTTGGGATTTCAAGACTAGCCTGGCCAACACGGTGAAACCCCATCTCTACTAAAAATACAAAAATTAGCCTGGTGTGGTGTCGGGCACCTGTAGTCCCAGCTACTCGGGAGGCTGAGGCAGGAGAATCACTTGAACCTGGGAGGCAGAGGTTCCAATGAGCCGAGATCATGCCGCTGCACTCCAGTCTGGGTGGCAGAGCAAGACTCCGTCTCAAAAAGAAAAAGAAAAAAAAGTCTAAATTCATGCCCAGCACATGCTAGACAATCCAGAAACATTCTCTCCCATTGTCCTCACTGCAGACTTGTCCCCATTGTACAGAGGAGGCTGAGGGAAATAAAGAAACTCACTCAAGGTCACACGGGGTTTGAAACTAAGGTTGGCCTGGCCCCAGAACAAGGCTTTTTCCAATTTACGATGGGACTCCTCCTCCTCTCACTTTCACCAGGTACTCCTTGGGGTGGTAGGTTCCAAGTCTTCTCTGACAAAATACCCCATTTCCTTTCTTTGTCTTTCTTGGGTCTTGGTTTCAGTCCCCAAAGTGTCTCCAATTATCAATGTTTATTTTTTAAAAGTAAAAAATAAAGATAATTATTCTGGAATAGTCTCTCAAGTTCTTAATCCCTTTGTGACTCTATTTCTTCCTAAATCAAATGCGGAAAGAGAAACACCTTTCTTATACTCTTGTAGGAGTAAACAAACTAAATATATAAAGTTTCAGCTCAATGTTCACGCATTTATGGAATGCTGGGAATCTACCAGGCACTGGAGAAAGGGTTGCTCCTGGAGGAATCTCAGTCCCAGCTGCCTAAGGAAGCTTTAGGGAGAGGCAGCAGCTGGTTTGAAATAATTGGAGGTGTGTGGCGGGTTACAAAATGGACTGAAAAGGCCTCCTTCCCTGCAAACACAGCCCTAGGAAGCAGCAACAATCGATGCCAGACAAATCAATGGCAGCATCCACAGTGCCGATCTGGTTTGCTCAGAGCTAAGATCAGGAGCAGGGTGGTCTGGACAGGGTCCAAGGACCTGGGGGTCATACAGGACCCGAAGGGGTTTGATCCTGGCTTTGCCGATCCCCGCATGACTTGTCTGCTCCAAGTTTCAGTTTTAACGTCTGTGAAATGGGAGGCAATATCCATTTCTTGGCATCATTTGGAAATTCAACGTGACAACATGTGTGAAAAGACCTTGGAAAATGCCCAGCACAAAGTAAGTAGTGGGGCTGAGTGGGGGGAGGCTTAAATAATTTTACTGAAATAATAGTAACATCAAATATTTAGTGAAAACTTGCTCTATGCCAGGCCCTGTTCTAAGCACTTTGCATATTTAGTTGGTTTACTCCTACAAGAGTATAAAGGTGCTGCTCTTATCCGCATTTGATTTAGGAAGAAAGGGAGGCACAAAAGGATTAAGAACTTGCCCACGGCTTCAGAGACTATTCCAGAATCCATTATCTTAACCAACATGCTATCTTGCTCCTATAAAACAGCACGTCGATACTACATGTTGAATGAGAAATGCTGTTAAATATCATCACATACATTATGATCTCATTTTTTTAAAAGCTTGGATGCATAAGGATAAATGTCAAAATGTTGAAAATAAACATCTCTTATTGGTAGAATTCCATGTGTTTTCATCACTTTATTTTTTTTAATTTTCCAAATTCATTCAGATACATATATATTAATTTTTATAAGCAGAAAAATGCTATTTAAAATATGTTTCTTTCTCTCTGCTGTGCCAGGCTTGGTTAGGCACTAGGCATATATGTAAGGATATTTGATTATCGTAGCGTTCCAGGCAGGATCTTGGAAAACTTCTAGCCTGAGCCAAAATCGCTGCTCAATTAACATTCAGCCTCATTCCTCACAAAAGCAGTAGCTGTTTCTGTGATGCTACCTGTCCTGTTAGGCACCTGCAGTAGGCTCCTTCTTAAAGTGATCACATCTTTTCTAAAACTCTTCTGAACACAACAGAACTGAATAGTATCTGTGGGAAGTAGAGAAGTTCCTTTTTAAAGTTTTCTTTCTTGTTAAAGAATAAGTGTGCTAATAACTTTGTTAAGCCCTATCCTATGCAGCTGTTAGACATGCCATGCTTACAGGCACATAGCACATTCTATGTTCTTTTACTTTAACCAAGACATCTGTGCTGGACATGCTCATAGGCATTTTCCAGCTCTCCATTGCTTTTACCTGTTTAGAAAAGTTTAAGTTGTGGGCTGGGTGTGGTGGCTCAAACCTGTAATCCCAGCACTTTGGGAGGCCAAGGAGGGTGGATCACAAGGTTAAGAGATCAAGACAATCCTGGCCAACATGGTGAAACCCCATCTCTACTAAAAATACAAAAATTGGCTGGGAGTGGTGGCATGCACCTGTAGTCCCAGCTACTTGGGAGGCTGAGGCAGGGGAATTGCTTGAACCCAGGAGGTGGAGGTTGCAGTGAGCTGAGATCATGCCACTGCACTCCAGCCTGATGACAGAGTGAGACTCTCTCTCAAAGAAAAAAAAAAAAA
>CAUYLG010064151.1:0-12820 GCA_963573385.1 Cacajao melanocephalus | reverse complement strand
GGTGCGATCACAATTCACTGCAGCCTCGACCTCCTGGGCTCAAGCAATCCTTCCACCTAATTTTTTTGATTTTTTTTGTAGAGTTGAGGTCTCATTGTATTGCCCAGGCTTGTCTCAAACTCCTGACCTCAAGTGATCCTCCTGCCTTGGCCTCCCAAAGTGTTGGAATTACAAGCCTGAGCCACTGCACTCAGCCAACATTATTTAATTTCATTTGATCCTCTCAAACTCTGTAAGTGGATGTAACCAGTTAGTAAACTGAGAATCCAATAATCCAGGACTTCAGTGAATTTTTCAAGGTCATATTGCTAATAAATGGCTGGGTGTGGATTCAAATCAAGTGTGTACCTCCAAATCCTGTTTTCAACCATGTCACCCACAAGCCACTCATGAAGCAAGTGTATAGGACAGAAATGAATAACGTGTTTTGATTTCAATAAAATGTCTTTTTTTACCTTCATTAAATAAAGCATTTTAGCCTCTGATGCTTTCCTTCCCCAAGACAGAATGAAACCTGAAAGGAAGACCAAATCAGACCATGGTCTTTTCTTAACAGTGAACTCTACCTGCCCTCAGAAAAGAACTATTTGTTATTAATGATTTGAAATCCAAGTTAATGGGTAATCAAAGCCCTTCCTCATTGCTCCTGTAGAACAATTTTGAGAGGAAAGGAAGACATGTGGTCTGGACCAGGAGAGGCAAGAGAAGTATTGAAGGAGGCACTTGCTTTCAGGTTGAGCAAGTGCAGGGTCAGGACCAGAGCCAAGCCCTCTTAAAAGTGCCTCTGCAACTCCTTGCCCAGGCTGCTCCCAGTCTCCAGAAAGTGAGACTGAGCAGGGAACCCCTTTATGGGGGCCTGCAGCCCCCTCACCAAGCATGAAAATAAAGAAAAAGACCGAGTTCTTCCAAAGGAAATTCTAGGTACCTAGCTAGCCCTAGAAGTAAATAAGTAACTTGTTAAACAAGAAGGTAATAGTAGCTTGAAACAATAGCCAAAGGGGAGAGGGTTCCAGAGTTGTTTGCTTTCCCCCAAAGAAACTAAGGATGACATCTTAACATCTGTCCTTGAGTTGTCCTTCAGAGACTTGGACCTGCGCTGAGGACCTCTGTGTCATGGATCCATTGGCACATAGACAACAGATACACAGGAAGGTGGAGACTGAACTTTACCCATCATCCTGTGTTCTGTCTTCCTGAGGAGCTTGGGGAAAGTCACACCCCCTTGGCCAGTTAACATGTTTCTGCTCACCCCAGATTTTTAAGCAAAGCTTCTCTTCCTTAACCAATGCAAATCAGAAAATTTCTGAATCTACCCATGGCCTATAAGTCCCCTTTTCAAGATATCCTACTCTCTTAGGCTGAAACTAATATGTAATCTCCATCCATTGATTTATGATTTTGCCTGTACTTCTTCTTTCCTGAAATTTACGGCTGCCTTTAAAAACCCTTTCCTGCAAGCCACTGGGGAGGTTAGGATTTGAATTGGAGCAACCTGGTCCCTCTTGCTTGGTGCCTGCAATAAAGGCCTTCCTTTCTATATCACTGCAAACCTCCATGTGTATATCTGGTCTTACTGCACTGAGCTAGCAGATTTTAGTTCAATTCTGTAACGAGAGGGGTTGAGCTCTATGATGTGGAGGGATAAAAGGGAGGATTCCACCAGAGAGGCTGAGACAGGAGGTAGAGGAAGCCAGAATGACAGGCCCAAGGGGTAGGCCACCACCCAGGGAATGCTGGAGAAACCAATGGATAGACGCAATGAGAGCCTGACCAGCCATTCCATGAGAGACAGCTTCTTGCCACCACCGCCCAGCCAGCACCTGTGGACTGTCTGTGTTGAGCTGAAGGAGTCAGAGATGTTGACAAGCATATGTGGGACCCCTGCTCCAATGCAGTGCTGGAAAAAGCATTTCCCTAAAAGCTGCAGAGGCGCACCAGGGGGCACCTGGCTGGATCACTGAAAGCACTCTCACCAGCTGGCCTTTCAGCCAAGGTCAGGACTTTCCACCACCCTTTCACACATGCCCCAAGGACGTGTCCCAGAAATGCCCTCAGGACCACTCTAAAGGAAGCACAGTGAACCTACCAGGAGTTGTGTGACATCTAGAAAGACGTGGGTGCTACACTGGGCATGAGAAAGCCAGGTTTGAGTTGTGCCCTCTCTAAAACCTAAAGCCATCTGTAAGTTAAAGAGAGAGGCCTTGGGAGACACCAACCCTGCTGGCACCTAGATCTTGAACTTTCTGTCTCCAAAATGTTGAGAAATGACTTTCTGTTGGGTAAGCCATTCCCTCTGTGGTATTCCGTTAACACAACCTTAGGGCACATAGGCCAGCCTTCCTCGGGAGCACATTCAGACACTGTCAGAAAGAAATCCATGGTACTATTTCAAGGCTCCACAGTAACCTACACCACTTTACATATATGAGCCACCAGCCTTTCTCATTCCCAGAAGTCAGACTGTAGCAGGATGCCCTACCCCACATCTGCCCTGCAGACTGCAGAGTTGAGCTCTGGAGTCAGGGAGGTTGACAAGCATGTGTGGGACTGTTGCTCCAAGTCAGTGCTGGGAAACGCAGTTCCCTAAAAGCTGAAGAGAAGAAATGAGATCTCCGAGGAATGACCTCCCCTTTTCCTTGACTTCTTGCAAGACCACACCAATGCTTCTTCACAAAGATCTGGCAATCACTTCCATGAGGCTGACCTCTCTCTTGGGGGCAGGCCTGGAGTCTTCTGCCTCCCCTCTTCTTGTTCTTGCACTTCCTGCCGCATCCCAGAGACCCTTCAGTGACTGACTCAGTACTCACGCACAGGCAGTGGCTGATAATTGGTAGAAACCATGCCCATGTTTTTCACTTCTTTTTCACTGTTGCATTCCCGTGCTCAGCACAGATTTTTTGGTTTTGGGTTTTTTTTGAGATGGAGTCTCGCTCTGTCACCCAGGCTGGAGTGCAGTGGCATGATCTCAGCTCACTACAACCTCTGGCTCCCAGGGTTAAGTGATTCTCCTGCCTCAACCTCCCAGGTAGCTGGGATTACAGGCATCCACCACCAGGCCTGGCTAAATTTTGTATTTTTAGTAGAGATGGGTTTTCACTACGCTGGCCAAGCCAGTCTTGAACTCCTGACCTCAGGTGATCTGCCTGCCCCAGCCTCCCAAAGTGCTAAGACTGTAAGCATGAGCCACCGCACCTGGCCTCAGCACAGATTTTAATACTTGATAGGCACAGATTAATATATACCAATATATATGTTAAGTTAGTAAATATTTGCTCATTCAACAAAAATGGCTGATGCAGAGAAAGACTAAAAATGACCAGAAGACAGTACAGAGTTGTGGTTAGAAATAGTTAGAATCCCAAACCTCAGCTTCTTTATCAGAGAAATTAGCATAACAATAGTATATACCCCTCAGGGCTATGTGAACATTAAAAATAATATACACAAAGTGTTTAGTCTGGGGTTGGAAATATAATAAGTCTCTAAATGTTATTTATTACATGGCCATGACTTCCTTTTCCAAGGGCAAGAGTTGGGTGATTTCTTTTTTCCTCCCTTCTCCTCCATCTGTACCTAAACTAGGTTCAACGCAACGGGGTGAACATTGAATGTACGGGTAAATATTCACTAGATGTATACTGACGTTATCAAATAATTGAGCAAGTGGAAACACCCACTTCTGAAATAGTCTGTCGTATTTCTAGGACACACATGGGCACTGATGTTCGTTGGGGCTTCTCATAGCTGCTGAATAGATGAAGAAAGATAAATGGAGAAGAAAAGGTGAAAACTGTAGGAAAGGAGATGGATGAAGTGAAGTTCCTAGAATTTATTTCTGTCATTTACGTGGATCTCTATTGGCTTTGTCCCTCTTTTCAGGTAAGGACAACCCCATTTTCCTCAGAGAGCCACCCTTTTCCCATTGCCAGTCCAAGAAGACTCTATCTATAGCTGGGAAAAGGGGGAATTGTGCCAGTCAGCACAATCCCATCCCACTGGCCATGACTTGTTCAGGCTGTATCCATGAGCCAGGTTCACCCAACTATGGTGAGTCCTTAAAACTTGTGGGTTCCCCTTAGAAGAAAAACTGCTTTTCTTGCTGAGATGAATCAGAGAAGGTATAAACCCGGGGATATAATCTGAAATTGTTTGGGGTCCACCACAAGAAGGGTCCTGACTGAGACTAAAGCTGCAATATGCAATCACAGTGAAGAGATGGCTATAATTTAAGCACCTGGATCTAGCCATACCTGAAGCCATAACCTCATGGACTTCTTAGTTTCTTAAGCCAACTTTTTGTATTATTATTATTTCACCAGTTTTATTTGGCTTTCTATCACCTGCAATTGAAATGATTTTAATAGATCACTACTAAATTATCTTTGGTACAAAGTAGGGTACCAAAAAAGAGAGTCAAAACTACAAATTACCAATTCCTAATTATGCAGAATAGCCACGATTTCTGAATACCTACTACATGACAAGCTCCGGGCTAGGTTCTTGGCATCATTCCTTGAAACAGTTCTGCAGTGCCCATATCATAACACTTGTGGCTATCCAATAAATAATATGATCCTTTTTTCAAAAAGTAAGATAAATAAAACATCCAAATTCCCAATACCCAACTCCTTTTCTTGGTCTTTTAAAATGAATTTTGTGTCTCGGTTACCATTCTTTGTGTCAGGGGGAAGAAAAACACACATACAAGAGAAACTCCACATAAATCAATCTTTATTCCATTTCAAAGCCTGCAAGATTTTCCAGATATTCCAAAGGTCTCCTTGCCTGAGTGAAATACTACATTTATTTAATAAAGCAGGTAGGATTTACTATCCGGGCACGGGTAAACACTTTTTACTTTTCACAAGATAGATGGCAGCTGCTGGCAGGCTTTTCTTCCCCTCTTTTTTGCTTTCTTTTTTTTCCCTCCTCTCTTTTGCTACGACTGCACAACTTTACCCAACACAATTGAATTACCAAACTAAGCCAAAGAAAGATTGTCCCCATGAGAGTGCTGTGTAGGTTTCAGGCTTTATTTTCTTTTAAAGACAGCTTTAAAGAATTAGAAATAAATGTTATCAGTCGTGGTTTTAAATGATGCTGACTTATTGCTTTTGGGGAGCTGTGACACTGCTCCTCCAAACACACACTCGCTTTCTTTCTTTCTCTCTCTCTCTCTCTCTCTCTCCCTCCCTCTCTCCCATCCCTCCCTTCCTCTGCCATCCCTCCATCAGTCCTTCCCTCCGTCTCTCTCTCTGCTGAACTTGCTGGGGACGGGAGGTGGGAAGCAAGCTGGTGGAGAAACAGTGAGTTCTACAAGCATTGCTGGCCTAGATTCACCAGGGAATGACAAAGGCTAAGTCAGTAGATTTCTGTCCCTTGGCTTAAAAGGAGTTAAGGAGCCAGCGCTTTAAATAGAGTCTGCCTGTAGAGGAGAGAAAACAGCTGGGTGAGGAAGAAAAGTGGTTTGTTTTCATTTGCTGCCAGCAGGACAGAAGGTGAGGGTTTCTCTCTCGACATCTTCACCCATAAGTTGGGCAGCAAGCCAGTCTGCTCTTTGGCTGAAAAACTCCAATTAAAAATGTATGACTTCGGTCTTCTGCAGAGGAGGGGGAAAAAGTCAACTCTGGGTTGTACAAACACTCGAGGCAGAAGTGAATTGAGGAGTCTCATTCCCTCCCTTGCCAACCTGCTATCTGGGAAATAATGCCCACTGATTCTGGGCAGAGAGTAAGAAAGCTCCAAAGTCACATTCCACAGCCCTTACCAGTGCAAGTGATTTCATCTTGATCCCCCAAACTGTGATTTCAGAATAGGCTGCTTCAAGTGCATAGTAAAGCATTTTCCAATTGAAATAACCCCTGTGGTTACTTATATGCACACACATATTCACATATATACACATAAACATGCACAAGCATGAAAACACACGCGCAAACACATACACACACGCACAGCTTGATATTTTTCAGCAGCAGTCCTCTTCCTGCCATTGGTCACGACTCGACAAGAGTATCTGTAGGGGTTTCCTTCATCTCCTTAGGTCTGCTTGCACTTCAGGTGACTCTGGGCAGTGACTGTATCAGTCTTGTTCATCTCTGTATCCCCAGCACTCAGTGGACTGTGATGACTATTACATTTGTTGAATGAAAGGCTGGATGAATGCATAGAGGGTAAAACATTCAATTCTCTATTCCTTTTGCTCTGATGAATGTTTAACATTATTCAGAAGCTTCCCTCTCATCCTCCTTTTTAAGATTCCTTTTCCCATAAGATTCCTTTCCCACAAAGCATTAGTGATGAGTGAAGAATTTTCCTAGAAATTTTATAAAGGGAAGAGATATTTGAAATAGATCTTCCTCCCATTCTCCCTTTGCCACAACAAAGCCTTTCTTCAGATGTTCTTGCTTTCAGCAAGAGGCCATGCTTGCTACTCTGTTATACTAAGCAATTTCACTCTGCACCCAAACTTGCATTTGACTTCCATCAAAACAAAAGAACCTGCAGTAGCAAAGACCCTGAAGTAGTTTATGGACCGTTGAGTACCTTTTGAGTCTAATTCCTCATGCCGCTGGCTTATCCAAACTATTTCTTTCAAACATCTAGATTTATGTCCCTAAGTGAGGTTCCGTTAAATGGAATTTTATCATTGGTAAGAATTAATTTTAATGTTCCAACTCAGCATCCCTAAAGTGTAAGGGTGTCTTTGACTAATTAGTCTCTGACTAATCCGGTTTTTAAAAATTAATTTTTAAATTTAATTTTTATTTTTTGAAACAGAGTTTTTCTCTCTCTTTCTAAGGTTGGAGTATGGTGGTACAATCATAGCTCACTGTGGCCTCAAACTCTTGGGCTCAAGGATCTGTCCCTCTTCAGCCTCCTAGGTATCTGGGACCACCAGAATGCACAACTACACCTGGATAATTTTTAAACTTTTTATATATAATGTAGATACAGGGTCTTAACTATGTCACACAAGCTGTTCTTGACCTCCTGGTCTCAAGCTATCCTCCCACCTTGGCCTCCCAAAGTGCCGGGATTACAGGTACGAGCCACTGCACCTGGCCTATGATCAACTTTTTATGGCAGTTACCATTAACTTTGAATTAATCAGAATTTTCTTCTGATGGTTTACCTTGGATGTTGAAAGTTTTCTAAAATGTCTGCTTTTGTTTTAGTTTGTCCTTATTAATCAATAAGTCTTTATTTATTAATTGCCCTGAGGTATCCTTACCTACTGGTATTCTCTTGTGTAACCTCATCCTTACAATGAAGGCTAGAACTAGTAACTTGTTTCCAGTGGAAAAGTATGGCAACAGTGATGGGATGTCACTTCTGAGACCAGGTTGCAAAAGACCGTGATTTCCATCTTGCTTGACACTCTATTACTATTTCAGCATGCACATTTTTTACTTCAATGTTTGAAGTACAGATGGTTTTTTGGTTACATGGATAAGTTCTTTAGTGGCGATTTCTGAGATTTTAGTGAACCTGTCACCTGAGCAATATATACTGTACCCAATACATAGTCTTTTATCCCTCACCCTCAACCTTCTTCCCTGAGTCCCCAAAGTTCATTATATCATCACTCTTATGCCTTTGTGTCCTCATAGCTTAGCTTCCACTAATAAGTGAGAACGTATGATACCTGGTTTTTCCCTGCCTGGGTTACCTCACTTAGCATAATGGCCTCCAGCTCCATTCAAGTTGCTGCAAAAGACATTATTTCATTCCTTTTTATGGCTGAGTAGTGTTCTATGGTGTCTATATACCACATTTTATCTACTCATTGGTCAATGGGCACTTAGTCTTGTTCCACATTTTTGCAACTGTCAGGATACACGTTTTGATGAGGCCAACTGCCCTGTTGAAGAGGTGCTAAAGAAATGTAGGCAGCTTACAGCCAGCCATCAGGAAAGAACCAAGGCTTTCCATCCATAAACCCTCAAGACAATGAATCCTCCCAGTAATCATACAAGTGAGCATGGAGGTTAATTCTTCCCCAAAGGAGCCTTCAGATGAGACCATGGCCTTGGATGACACCTTAATTACAGCCTTGTAAGAGACCTTGAGCCTGAAGTACCCAGCTGAACTATCCTCAGATTCCTGGCTCAGAGAAACTGTCAGATTTTTTTAAAGTGTGTTGTTTTAAGCCACTAAGTTTTAGGGTAATTTGCTATGTGGCAATAGGTAACTAATTCATCACCCTCATATCTGGCACATAAGTAGCCTAACTAGAAATGCATGGCTTTTACTCTGCTGATGGCTTTCTCACTCATAATTAAAAGTCAAAAAGAAATATTTTTCCTTATCTCACTTAGTCATTCTGAACAACACATATGTTGAAGTTGAATCCTACAAAATGAATCACTGGTAATTCCCATAAAGCCTACAGTGTCTTAAGTTCTGAGAAGCCCGAAAATAAAAAAGATCAATGATTTCTGAATTATCTTTCTGTGAAGCCTTTATGTACACCCTTATTTTTCCAGACTTTATTTAAGCTTCTAGTCTTTCCTAACCAAGTTGCTGAGGTCCTTATCGAAGGCCATTGCCTCTCCTACAAGATTATATCCATAGATGGAGATCCCATTCTCCAAGTGATCTGCCTGCTTGGATCACTCTTTCACCTCCTACAAATAAATGGAAACCTTCATCCCCCAAGAAGTCTGCATGATTAAGTTTTGGAGAAGCCATATCTTATGGAAAAAACCTACTTTAGGAATCCATTTATCAGTCACTATATTGATCAGCTCCAAAGCAGCCACACAAAGCTGGCCCCTCAATATTTCAGTTTCTAATCCTAGGGAAGGAGTTCTGCCTGAATTCTTCACATAACACCATGGGGGACACTAAAATGAACTACCCAGACCTCCCACCCTCTTCAGGAAAGGGCTTGTTTCTCAGCTGCAGAGAACACATGAACATAAGACTCCAGCTGTCAGCTCCTTCAGGGTCTTCCTCTTCCCAAAGCCATGCACTTCCTGGGGCAACCTTCATTGGTAGCTGAACAAGGTGGAGTAGAAAGTATAGAAGGCCTTCCCATTTGGCCCAAATGCAAAATACTCTGATGGGCCATATTTGTCCAGTGCCCACCACTGGAGTAAAAGCAGCTTTGTTGACTTGCATCTCAGTTTGACTTTTCCTTCTGCCCATTCCTGCTTCCTCCCCCTTCCTTTCCATATGCTGATTTCTCATAAATATTTTATACCCCAACTCTGTCTCAGCATCCACTTCCTGAGAACCAAGTTGTGACATCACTGTTAGGGAATCTGTATTTAAAATTTGATTCCTTAGGATAATATGTGAAAATGCCTAGCAGTATTTGCTTCTATTTCTATTTCCATCTAGGTGGATCTGTCTCCAATTTTCTGGCCTTCCTTTTATCTCTTCCTCAAGATGATGACATCCATCAGAGCAGGGACTGCTGCTTCTAGCTTCTTGCTACTCAAAGTGTGGTCTAAGAATTAGCAACATTGGTGTCAGTGGGTGGATTTTGTTGGCAACAATGAATCTCAGGCCTCACTCCAGAGCAACTAAGCCAGAGTCTGAATTTTAGCTGGTACACATCTGATATGGTTTGGCTTTGTGTTCCCACCCAAATCTCATTTCCAATTGTAAACTTCACATATTGAGAAAAGGACCTGGTGGGAAGTGATTGGATCATGGGGGCATTTTCCCCCATGCTGTTCTAAAGATAGTGAGGGAGCTCTCAGGAGATCTGATGGCTTGAAATTGTTGTACTTCCCACTTTGCACTCCCGCTTTCTTTCTCTCTCTCTCTCTCTCTCTCTCTCTCCTGTTGCCTTGTGAAGAAGGTGCCTGCTTACCCTTCACCTTCCACCATGATTGTAAGTTTCCCAAGGCCTCCGCAGCCATGCAGAACTGTGAGCCAATTAAATCTCTTTTGTTTATAAATTATCCAGTCTCAGTTAGTATCTTTATAGTGTCCCCCATGGTGTTATACAGTGTGAGAACAGACTAATACAACATCCAAGTTAATAAGCACTATTCTAGTAATCAGTAGCATCCCACAACTGCTAGTATCACCTAAGCATACAAGGAAGGCTAGATCCATCCCTGTTGACTGAGTGAAATGTAGCTTATACGTGGGATAAGAAAGCTTGAGGAAAAGAACAAAGCCTCTGCGTTCTACCCATATTGGTTAGAAAAATGTAAATATTTGATTTTGGAGAAAAGGTATGTTACACAAAGAAAGGTGCCCAGCACGAGTGATTGAGGGAGTAGTCCTGGAGCAGTTTCTCATTCAAGCACATCTTCCCTGTCCCACCCACCAGCCTGGGCTTTCCTTCTATTAGACATGCCTTGTCATGTTCATCTGTTGTCATGGCTCCTTCAAATGTTGGTTTCATGACTAAGTGAATATGTCCAAGAACTCTGAGATGATAATACTTAAAGCTAAAGAGGTTGGTCAGATAAGCCAGCAGCAAGAGGTGTGACTGTTTGGCCTTTGAGCCAAGTCATGTGAATGATGATTTAGGCATTTATCACTCAGGCACAGCAAGGAGACAGAGATGTGCAAAGCGCCACAGGTCAGCCTTCAAAGAGGGATTTTAATGAACTGGCAGTACTTCATCGTTCTAATAATCACAGAAATTAGAGGAGGAAATGAGAGGCTTGGCAGGTTATCTAGTCCATCACAGGACTGTACTGAACAGGTCTCTAGCATATCTTTTGTAGGGTTTTATGGCACTGCCTAGTTGAAATCATCTTTGTGCCTGGAGAAAAGTGGGTGTCAGCTTACCCTTGTTCCTTTGTTCCTCTCGCCTACAAAGGTCATAGTTCAAATTCTGCACTTCTCATCTGTGAACTATGTCTCACAGGCAGAAGTCAAGCGTAACTCAAAACATATGATTCCATATTTGTTTTTGTTTCAAGAAATGTGTCATTGGAATCGGATAGGGCATGCAGCAGCACCAACAGAATTCAAGTCTCAATGTTGGACACATCAGATATTTGTTTCTTGTTCACTCTTCCTGCCCAACACAAGTCATCAGGGAATGCTATGTTTACCATCACTCAGATCCCCAGACTGACGAAGGATATTTTAGGATGTCCTTCTGTGGTCACCAGAAGAACAGGATGGGAACAAGTCAAACTACACACATGTCTTCCTGGAAGCAGCATACCATGCTTCTGCTCTCATTTTATTGGCATGTCACTTAGTCATAATTTATCATATGACCTATCTGTGTTCCTGGGAGGTGGAGAACCAGAAGCATTTGGTGGATAGCATGAATGATTGCCATGAGAAAGAAACCCACAAATACCAGATATCAACCTCATTCTCAAAGGTTACCTAATAATAAGAACATGACTGTAAAAGTGGCCAAATGGCTTTAAAATACCTTCCCTTCAATCATAGGTATTTATTGACTCCCATGATGGTTAATTTCGTGTGTCAACTTGGATACCCACGTATCTTGTCAAACATTATTTCTGGGTGTGTCTGTGAGGGTGTTTCTAGAAGAGACTAGCATTTGGATTGGTGGACAGAGTAGAGCAGGTGGCCCTCTGCCATGTAGGTGAGCCTCATCCAATCATTCAGGGCCTGAATAGAACAAAAAGGTGAAGGAAAGTTGAATTCATCCATCAATCTTCTCCTGTCCTTTGTGCTCCTGTTCTCGACTTTTTAAACTCAGACTAGAATCTACATCACCAGCTTTTCAGCTCTCAGGGCCTTGTAACTACACCACCAGCTTCCCAGATCTCTAGCTTGCCAATAGCTTATCATGAGACTTTTCAGCCTCTATAATCCTATGTGCCAATACCTTACAATAAGTAAATCTCTTGATATGTTTCTCCGGAGAATCCTGACCGACACAATCCTGCTATATGAAGGCATGCAGTGACTAGAAAAAAAAAAGGCTCTTTCTCATGGTGGAGGTTATATTTAAAAGGGGGGAGACAAACAAAAGAAAGGCAAGTCAATAGATGAATAAGCCAGATGATAGAAGCATTATAAGGTGTTATGAGACTTAAAGCTAAAGAGGTTGGTCAAATAAGCCAACAGTGTGAGGTGTGATCATTTGGCCTCTGAGCCAAGTCACATGAATGGTGATTTAGTCATTTATCCCTCAGACACAGCCAGGAGACCGAGACATGCAAGTTAGATGTGTAGGAGTTGTGAGCGTGAGTGTGTGTGATGGGCCACTGTATTGTTGGTGACCAAGCAGGGTGAGGAAGGCATCCACATGGACAAGAAGCCTGCCTTGAGATGGTGAAGCACAAGGGTAGGGAGAGTTCACATGGGGGAAGCAAGCCCATGCCAGGTGAGGAGTCCAAGTGGGGTAATGAAGACTTCCACGCTGGTGTGAGAAGTCGAGAGGAGAGCCCAGTGTGAGACATCAGATTCTGAGTGAAGTAAGGAAGCCATTCACACAGGGAAATATGCAGTAGAAGAAGCAGGTGATTGGTTAGATATGGGAGTCATCAATAAGTAAATTAAGAACCATGATAGCCTGGTTTTTCATTCTCCGTGAAGTGAGATACAGCTATGGAAAGGGAGAAAATGAAAATAAAACCTGTGTTGTTTGACTGGAATTGAATGTTATCACAATAAATTCATACCATTTGATAGATACATCAATGCATTATAAAGGTTCATATGCCATAGATTGTCCTCTAAGAATGCTTAGCAACATCAATACCAGTAGTAGTAAGCACACCTAGCTCCCAGATCTTGGCTTCTAAATACCAATACCAACTTAAAGAAACAACAACCACCACCAAAAAAAAAAAAAAAAAAAAAAAAAAAAAAAAAACAATGTAGATGGCAAATATTCAACAGGTCATAGGAACTA
>CAUYLG010064150.1:0-62671 GCA_963573385.1 Cacajao melanocephalus | reverse complement strand
TAATATAGAATATATAATATATATTTATTAACTACATAATATATATTAAATATATATTATATATTTATTATATAATATATTTAATAAATATGTAAATAAATATTTATTTAATATATAATATATGTTAAATATAATTATATTTAAATATATATAATTATATATATATTTATATATATTTATTTAAAGTGATATATTTAAATATATTTAATATATAATATTTAATATATATTGCTTTAATATATATTAAAGCAGAGCTTTGATTGTATCAGTTGGCTATTGGAAAATCTTTATGGCTTCCCATGCATATAAAATAAATTCCAGATTTCTGAGTATGTCACCCTCCCTGACCTGACTCCAACTTGCCTCTCCACATTATTCTCTATACAACTCTGACTCTGAATGTTCCTTGTACTTAAAATGTTTGCTTTTGCTTATATTATAAACTTTTGCTTACATTTATGCTTATTTGCACCTTTTTCCATTTGTCTAAATTCTACCTACCTCTCTATTAAGGTACAATTTTAGGTATTTTTGTAAGTAGAAATGAATAAACAGTGGTTTGCCTATAAGCCACAGATGGAGAGAAAGTATTCACATTACACATATTTGATGAATGACTTGTTTTTATCCAGAAGAACTATTATAATCCAATAACAAGAGAATCCTATTACTAAGCATATACCGAAAGAAATATAAATCATTCTGTTATAAAGATACATGCATGTGTATGTTCATTGCAACACTATTCACAATAGAAAAGACATGGAATCAACCTAAATGCCCATCAATGATAGATGGAATAAAGAAAATGTGGCACATATACACCATGGAATACTATGCAGTCATAAAAAAGAACAAGATCCTGTTCTTCGCAGGGACGTGGATGGAGCTGGAAGCCATTATCCTCAGCAAACTAATGCAGAAACAGAAAATCAAATACTATATGTTCTCACTTATAAGTCAGAGCTAAGAGATGAGAACACATGGACACATGGTGGGTAACAACACACAGTAGGGCCTGTTGAAGGGTCAGGGTGGGAGGAAGGAGAGAATCAGAAAGAACAGCTAATGGGTGCTGGCTTTAATACCTAGGTGAAGGGATGATCTGTGCAGCTATTCACCATGGCACACATTTAACTATGTAACAAACCTACACATTCTGCACAGGTACCCCTGCACGTAAAATAAAAATTGGAAATAAAAAAAGATAAAAAATGGTATTCACAAAAATATGTGTCCATGGCCAATAAGCACATATCAAAATATGCTCAGCATCATGAAAACTGCAACACAATATATATCATATACTGAGCAAATTAGCTAAAATTAAATCTGACAATCCCAGGTGTTGAGGAGGTTATGGAGCAACTTGAACTCTCATATGTTGCTGGTGGGAATGTCAAATGATACAATAACTTTAGAAAACAGTTTGGCAGTTTTTCATTAAGTTAAACATATACTTAGCATATAACCCAATAATTTCACTCGAGGTATTTATTCAAAAGAAGTAAAAATATGTTCTAACTAAGATTTGTGTCGGAATATTCTCAACAACTTTATTTATAATAGCCCCAAACCAGAAACAATCAAAATGTCTATCAAATGGTAATATGGTTTGGCTGTGTCCTCATCCAAATCTCATCTTGACTTGTAGTGCCTATAATCCCCACCTGCTATGGGAAGGAGCAGGTGGAGATAATTGAATCATGGGGGAGGTTTCCTCCATCCTGTTCTCGTGATACTGAGTTGGTTCTCACAAGATCTGATGGTTTTATAAGGGGCCTCCCTCTTTGCTGACCACTTAGTCTTCCCCTTCCTGCCACCATGGGAAGACGGATGTGTTTGCTTCTCCTTCCACCGTGATTGTAAGCTTCCCGAGACCCGTGGAACTGTAAGTCACTTAAACCACTTTCCTTTATAAATTACCCAATCTCCGGTATGTCCTTATAGCAGGCGGAGAACAGACTAATACAAGTAGTGAATGGATAAAACAATTATAATATATTTAAACAATAGAATTCAACTCAAGAAGAAATGAACTACCGATATACACAATAGCATTGATGAATCTTCTTTTTTCGAGGCAGAGTCTCTCTGTCGTCCAGGCTGGAGTGCCTTGGCGCCATCTTGGCTCACTGCAACCTCCTCCTC
Organism: Cacajao melanocephalus; assembly: GCA_963573385.1. Lineage (NCBI taxonomy): Eukaryota > Metazoa > Chordata > Mammalia > Primates > Pitheciidae > Cacajao > Cacajao melanocephalus. Next base: position 60,520 of record CAUYLG010064150.1, on the reverse strand, counting down.
ACAGATTCAAGTGATTCTCGTGCTCAGCCTTCCCAGTAGCTGGGATTACAGGCGTGCACCACTACGCCTGGCTGATTTTTGTATTTTAGTAGAAACGGGGTTTCACCTTGTAGGCCAGCCTGGCTTTTAACTCGTGACCTCAGGTGATCCTGCCCGCCTCGGCCTTCCAAAGTGCTGGAATTCCAGGTGTGAGCCACCGTGCCCGGCCTCACTGATGAATCTTAAAATATACTGAGTAACGAAAATAGACACAAAAGACACGTATGGTATGATTCTATGTATATGAAATGCTAGAACTGTTGAAACTAATATATCCTGAGAGAAAACTGATCAGTGGTAGCACCTGAGTCTGGGAGTGGCAGGGACTACCTTTCAATGGAACATGAGGGAAGTTTTGGGGCTGATGGAATTGTTTTATATCTTTTTTGGGGGTTGTGATTATATGAGAGTATACATTTGTCAAAGTTCACACTTAAAATGGGTATATTTTGTTATATATAAATTATACCTTAATAAAACTAATAAGTAAAAGAATATTGTTTTTGATTTCTGGTACTTAATACCTGTAAGACTTTTCAGGTCCTCCCTCAGACACTATTACTTTATTTTAGATGGATTAAAAAATGTATTACATAATTTCCTAGCCCAGATGAAATATATGGCTAATGGCAAAAACTCTTAAGCCAGACTGCCTGGATTCAGGGCTCTGTAATTTAATGACTTTGGGGAAATTGTTTAACTTCCTTATCCCTCAGTTTTCTCAGCTGCTAAATGTGGGGATAATAATACTCTCTGTCTCATTGTGTTGTCACAAAGATTAATATATGTAAAGTACTTGATGCAGCGTTTGGTGTATAGTAAGCACTATATGCATGTCTTTCTTTCCATGGAGTACCCTTTTCAAAATGTTTGTCATATTCTGACTTGAATTTGAACTACTTGTCTTCGTGCGCTGTTGCCATTTGATCGTAAGCTGCTGGAAAGCAAGAGACACGTTTTGTTCTTGATGTCTCCTACAGAGACATTTAGGATAGTTGGTTGAATTTTTATTCCACTATTAGAATGTGTCCACATATTAAGATAATACTAGAACCAGTAATCTGTGAGTGCCTCTTGCACGTGAACACTTATTTAATCTTCAAAACAACCTGGCAAGATAGGCATTATTCTTAATTCCATTTCAGAAATGAGAATTCTCATTTCTAGATCAGAGAGGTTAAGTGACTTACCCCAGGCCACGTGGCTAGGCAGGGAGACTGAATTCTTTTGAAGATAGGATCTTGCTTGTTGCCCAGGCTGGAGTGCAGTGGTGTGATCGTGGTTCACTGCAGCCTTGACCTTTTGAGGAGGCTGGATCTTAATGCTTTCTTCGGCTTTGATGTTTCATAGAACTTTTTGCTTCTATGCTGAGAAGCCTGATATGGTTCTGTTTTGTGTCATCTTGGGTCTGATTTTTATGTTTTTGTTTTCTTTCTATTCTCTTTACCCTCTTTTTTAATGCCAGACTTTTCACGTTGTCCGTGTACCTGAGACTAATAGAATCTGCCACTGCCCCCTCTTCACCTCCGGTAACTTCCACTGACAACTGTTGATGGCCAAGAAATTATGTAACTAATATTGCTAAAATTTAATCTAAATTTTATCTAAACAAGAGTAAATGGGCTTTGAAGGAGGACATGCCAGGGGTTTCCTAGAATTAAAAAACTGTAATTCAGGGCAGGAGCTTTCCTGCAAACTGTTTAAAGAAACGATACAGAATACAGAGTCAAGTGGATAAATCATAGGTGCAAAGCTCCAGGAATTTTTACAAGGTAAATACCCATGTAATCATCACTTAGATCAAGACATCGATAATTACCAGTAGCCCAGAATCCTCCCTGGTTTAGGGCAGACACGTATTATGATTCAGAGTTCTTCTTTGCTTATGCCTGTGTTCTGGATGGTTGCACTTCTGAATAAGTTAATATTATTCACGAATTTTAATAGTCTGATCTTTGCAAATATACCATATATCCCTGAAGTACACAGACAGTGCAACAATGCCTTAGACTTCTCCTCCGTCTGGAGAGCCAGTTGCATAATGGTTAGAAAAAGGGGAGACAAGGATGGTGGGAGGATTATGGGATTGATGAGCTCAGTGCTCCCAGCACTGGCTCTTTTCTGCAGAACTAACTCACTCAGGGCAATATTGCCCCACGTTCCAAACTGCACTGAGTCTGTTTGCAGATTTCTGCATCTCTGAGAGGTGACTTCAGACCACTGTTTCCCAGCCTCCAAGGCATCCTAGAAAGCAGCTTGTCTTTCTCAGTGGGTATCACATCTCCTGCTCCTGCCCTGTGACAGTGTTTCTTTTATGCTTACTCTGTCCCTTTGATCTGCTGAAAATATCCTTCTCTATTCTTCTGATTAAAATGAAATTAAACCTGGGGAGTAGGGCATGGGAGGTTGGGGCCGGAGCATGAATGTGTTGCCCGAGGCCCTGGCTGGGCTGTCTTCCAGTTTCTGAGAGACTACTCTGGCCAAAGGGGCCTTTGGAGAGGCAGCCCCAAGAAAAGGCTGACTGGTGTTTACTGAGAAAGAGCACTCTCCCTCACCCCATCCCCAGCGCTGCTGGGGCTGGAGTTGCAGGCTGCATTTCGAAACTTGGCAGCCAAACCTCTGTAACGGAGGGAGGGGAAGAGCTGAGGGGGCTTCAGGGAGATCACCCATTCTGCCCTGTAGATAACGGGCCTGATGATTCTTTTTCCTCATTTTATTCACCTGATGATTAGGTGATGAGACCAGAAGCCCTGGGCAGACTCAAGTGTGTCTTAGTAAACCATCTCTGTGGAATGGTTAAGTTTACTTAGAAGGTAACTGGAGAGGTGTAAGTGGAAAAACCACCCTTATGAATTCAATCCCAAAGCCCTGAAGATGAGCTCTGGAGGGGGAATCTCCATGTGGGAGAGGCCATGGGCCAAGTGCTGCCCATGTGGCCAACGCCTGGGGTTCTCTGGCTCTGGGATCTCCTGGGATAACAACCAGATGGCTGACTTGCTCTGCCTTTCTTCCTTGGCCCAATCTAAGCCTAAATGCTTAGGCCTGGAGGCCCTGTCTCGACCCAAGCAAAATGGATCTTTTGAAAGCCTTGCTGAACTGAATAGTAAGAGAGCAAGAGTGAAAGAAGCCCAAGAAATACGAAACATGTATTCAATATCCTGGCTCACTTCTCATGGGTTCCTGATGCGACAATATCCTGCCTGCCCAAAAGGCTGAGAGTTATGTCTTCTGTTGCCAAAGGTCTTGCAAACTCAGATGGCCCTTTGCCTGGGATTCTTAACTTCTAACATTTCAGTCTATATCCATGTGGGCATGGGGGTTCACTAATGAATGAGGGAGAAACGGATGCCCTGTATTAACTTCTAATATGTTACAGACACTCTGCAAAGTGTACATGCCTCATTTCATTTCCTCTTTCCAACAGTCCTGTGTGGTATTATTAATACCATTTTACAGATTAAAAAAACAAAAGGTCAAACAGATTAATTATGTGGCTCAAGACCATAAAAACTAGTAAATGGTGGAATCAAGATTTGAACACAAGTTTTGTTGTTGTTGTTGTCTGTTTTTTGTTTTTTTGTTTGTTTTTTGACGAAGTCTCGCTGTTGTGGGCCCAGGCTAGAGTGCAATGGTGCGATCTCGGCTCACTGCAACCTCTACCTCTCGGGTTCCAGCAATTTTCCTGCCTCAGCCTCTCAAGTAGCTGAGATTACAGGTGCCCACCATCACAGCTGCCTAATTTTTGTATTTTTAGTAGAGCCGGGGTTTCACCATGTTGGCCAGGCTGGTCTCGAACTCCTGACCTCAGTTGATCCACCTGCCTCAGCCTCCTAAAGTGCTAGGATTACAGGGATGAGCCACCACACCTGGCCTGAACCCAGGTTTTATAATGCATGATCCAAGACCACCCTCTTAAATGCATAACACTTCATGGTTAAATCCAAGAAAAGACTGTTCTGTTGTCCTTCAGCCTCTGGGCTGAGTAACAGGACTTTTCTCTTGGTAATTGCCCTGTGAGGTATCTGAGTCTTTGCAACAGGTGTATGGTTTTGTCCATGGGTGCCAACTATATATTCACATTATACATTATCATACTCCAGCATTCATAACATAACTACACAAATTAAATAATGGGAGGGTCACTACTTCATAAGTGATTTTGTGTCTTATGAAAGACTTCAACACAAGATTCCTTTATCCAGCAAACACAGCCATGTATTTCAAGCATCAACTGATTTACATACAATCACCCAGGAATACATCTACTCTGCATGAATAATCACTGTTACAGTTAGAACAGCTACCATTTACTGAATATCTACTATGTCCCTCAAACTTTATTTGCACATTTTCATTCATCCATCAAAACTTGGCAGGGCGATATTATCTTCCCCATTTTGGAACAGAAGGTGGCCCTTTCCCATACTTAGAGGTAGGGAGGAGCAGGGAATACAAACCTTGTTCTGCCTGAATTTAGAGACTTCTTACCATTTCAGATGGGTACACGAATGAGAAGATGACTGTTCTCATTCACTTCAACAACCTAGCTCACCATCATATATTTAGTACAAATCACTTTTTTCTTTCTTTTCTTTTGAAAAAGGTAGTAAACTCCAAATACTTCTCAATCTCTGATAAAATCTTCTTATTATGTGAACTTGTTTCCTCTTTGGCTTTCACTAAACTGCTCTCCAAAGTCACCTTGCCCCCTAAAAACTTCACTTCCTCTTTGTCCCTTTGCTACATCATAGCAACTGCGCTCCACTCCCCTCAGTATTCTTGGTCAAATAAATTCAGTTTTCTCCACAAATACTTTTTGCTGGCTTGGTTTCTGCCAGTCCCTCAGAATATGATGAAGTAGGTGAGAAATGACCCCAAGCTTTCAGGGAATCTTCTATTCCATTGGGTTGGAGCTGTCAGGAGCTGAAGATTTAATTAAGCCATTATTTAGTCAATTAAAATAATGATAAATGCTACCGTGGGGAAAAGAGTTAAAGAAACAGATCGAGTTTCAATTCGTTTAGTACCTATGGAATACTTGGGACTGTGTAGTGCAGCTTACGTACTTTAACTTATTTAATTCTTAATAACCCTTTGAGCAGGCTGTGTTCTTACTCCCACTTAATAGCACAGACAGGTGGAGTCACTTGTTCAAAGCCTTATAAGCAGTGGGTGACGGAGCCAGGATTGAACATCAAGAAATGCAGCTCCGGAGCCTGGAATATTAATCAAAGCACTGTTAGAAACGAATATTGAGAGTATCGACCTAGGGAGTGATGTTTTGTTGACACTGGAATGGATGAAAAGAGATGACAGGAGAATGGAAAGAAAGCACACATGGCAGAAGCGGGTTCAGGTGCAAGGCCCTGAGTAGGGGGTGGGGATGGGGCAGGGTGAGCCTGTGAGGCTAAGGAGACAGGTGCCATCTCACAGCCCCTGTGGGCCATGGGCAAGGGCTTTAGTTTTTAGCATGAAATGTGGGTATTTTCATCTGCCATGCACTTTTTAACCTGGTCCTGACTACTGACTACTGCTTAGGGACATCTCTTAACCTTGGCCTCTAACTGAAGCTCAGCCTCAGGGAAGCCCCCTCCCATTAGCAGGGGTCATCACATCCTCAATGGCCTCAAGTCACCCACCTCATCACTGCTGTCACCAGCCAGCCCATCAGGAGGACACACACGCACCCCACATTATTCTTGGCTGGTAATCTTGCTTGTACATCACAGAAATAACTGAGGCTGTGAGGCTGTTGGGTACCGTGCCCTGACTTTACAAACGTATATGTATGGGAATCCCACAGCCACCACTTACTAACCCATGAGTGGGGGCATGTTGTTTAGCCTCTTTGCGTCTCAGTTTCCTCATTTATAAATAGGGAGTAAAAAAGGTATTGCTTTGTGAATTGTTGAGAGGGTGAAGTGAGTTAACATACATAAACGTATATTAAGGGTGTAATATTTTTGAATGTATGTAAAGTGTGCCTGGTGTATCTGAGTGCTCATTATTATTATCACTGTGACTCTTACTTCCGGTGATTTGCACCTGCCTCAGTCAGTTCTCCTAGTCCCTCCTCTGTCTGTACGAAGTAGTAGGGGATGATGACTTGCTATGTTGCCTAGGCTAAAGTACAGTGACTATTCACCAGGGTGTTTATAACACCCTGCAGCCTCCAACTCCTCTGCTCAAGGGATCCTCCTGCCACAGCCTCCCAAGTAGCTAGGACTAGAGGCATGAGCCACCATGCCTGATGTACTCTTGACCTATCTCCTCTCCCTTTTTTTGTAAGCCTTGCTCCACTGTTTTTTCTTCTTGTAAATTTTTCTCACTTCTGATACAGTTCCCAAACCCTGAGAAAATTTTCTTGTGTCTCTTAAAATAAACAATTTAAAAAGGCAAAACAACGAAAAAGGCGGAAAGAATAGCAGCTCTGTCCTGCTTCTCTCTCCACCCCCTCCTTTCCAGGCATCCCTTATCACCTAGCCCCAGGAATGGCACCTCCTCTGGTTGCTTCCACCTGGTCAGCCTCCTGTTCACCCCTCAGCTTCCTGTGATCAGGCTCCTATGCTATCTTGCTCTGAGAAAAGTGCTCTCATAAACCTCACCAATGACCTCCTTGTTTCCAAATCCAATGGACTCTTTAGTTCTTAGTGCAGCAGGTAACCTTTGAGTTGTCTCCTCCTTTCTGAACCCCTGTCCTCCCTTGGCTTTGGAGAGGACTGTTTTATTGGGTTTTCTTCATCAGCTTGACATTTTCTTCTCCACTTCAGTTGTGTGATGGTCTTTCATGTTCTCCTCCTTTTTCTACTCCTTAAATACTTGTGTTCCTTAGGTTCTCACTTGACTTGAGAATTGCATCTATGTTCAGGTTTCTACCTGTTTCCCGTGTCCTGATTTCTCCTGCATCTGTGTCACCAGCCTGCATCTTCAGCCTGAGCCCCAGTCCCATATCCCAGATCCCACCACCTAGATGCCTCACAGGTCACTCAACTCCGTCATGTCCCAAACACAACCAGGGGTGATCTTTCCCCCAAACAGGATCGTTCGTTTTTTATCTCTTTTGAATAAATCACCCCACAATCTGCTCATTCAGCTAGAAATCCAAGACTTATCCTTGTTCTTTCTTCTGCTTTACCATGTGACCATCTAAATGGCTATGGAATTCTGTAGACCCTGCCTGCAGCCTCACTTGTCTCTTTCTCCCTTCTCTCCTGACATTCTAAGTCATTCTTGTCCCAGCTCAAGCTATTCTTCTCTTATCTGGTGTTTCGTGATAGACTCCTGTATTAGTCCATTTTCACACTGCTGATAAAGACACACTGAGACTGGGTAATTTATAACAAAAAAGAGGTTTGGCCGGGCGCGGTGGCTGAAGCCTGTAATCCCAGCACTTTGGGAGGCCGAGGCGGGCGGATCATGAGGTCAAGAGATAGAGACCATCCTGGCCAACATGGTGAAACCCCATCTCTACTAAAAATACAAAAATTAGCTGGGCGTGGTGGCGTATGCCTGTAGTCCCAGCTACTTGGGAGGCTGAGGCAGGAGAATTGCTTGAACCCAGGAGGCGGAGGTTGCAGTGAGCCAAGATTGTGCCATTGCACTCCAGCCTGGTGCCTGGCATCAGAGTGAGATATGTCTCAAAAAAAAAAGAGGTTTAACGGACTCACAGTTCCATGTGGCAGGGGAGGCCTCACAGTCATTGCGGCAGGCAAAAGACACGTCTCACATGGCGCCAGACAAGGGAAGAGAGCTTGTGCAGGGAACTCCCCTTTATAAAACCATCAGCTCTCGTGAGATGTATTCACTATCACAAGGAAAGCACGGGAAAGATCTGCCCCCATGAGTCAGTTACCTCCCACCGGGCACCTCCTGTAACACATGAGAATTGTGGGAGCTACAATTCAAGAGGAGATTTGGGTGGGGACATAGCCAAACTATATCAACCCCTAATTGATTTCCCCGTCTCCAGTGTGTTCCCCTGAATTCTATATTTTCCGTTTATTTGTTTGCCAACCTTAAGTTCTGCTCTCTCTCTAAGGGGAGGGTCTCTCTCTTTTTCTTTCTCATCTCTAGTGCCACATGAATGAATACCTCTTGAACGAGTAGAGATTACAAAATGTCTCCATTTCACAGTAGGCATTCTAATGTGGGATGTAGGAAACTGTAACTTTTGGTAAGTCAGTGGACTGCTCTGACGTTGGTTTTCTCATCAATAAATTTGAATTACAGTATATCAGCTTCAAGGCTGAGAGATGGGCTAGATAGTATTCTGAGGTTTCTCTAACATTTGGAACACTTTCAGATGAATAGGATTTATCAGTCCAGATTCCTCTCCTTGCCTAAAAATGTTTTTAAAAAATGCATTTTAAATGCTATTAGAACTTACTGAGTTTACTAGTTGTATTAAATACTTATTTATTAAGTGCCTTAAAAATGTAATTGGGTAGGGTGTGGTGGCTCATGCCTGTAATCCCAGCACTTTGGGAAGCCAAGGCTGTGGATCACTTGAGCTCAGGAGTTCAAGAACAGCCTGAGAAACAATATGAAACCCCATCTCGACAAACAAAAACTAGCCGCACATGATGATGCATGACTGTACTCCCAGCTGCTTGAGGGGCTGAGGAGGGAGGATTGCTTGAGCCTGGGAGGTAGAGGCTGTAGTGAGCCAAGATGGTGCCACTGTACTCCAGCCTGAGTGACAAAGTGAGAACCTGTCTCTAAATAAATAAGTAAGTGTTGTGTTATCCTATCAACGATCCACTGAGGAGATATTTTCATTATCCCGGTTTTGCAGATAAAGAGACTGAGGCCCAGGGTCGTTGGCCAGTGGGTGGTGGAGCCAGGTTTCAGACAGAATCACGTCCTTAGTAATTAAGTGTGATTTACCCCTATTCTACACTATCTCAATTTTTGAAGCTGTGGTTGGGAGCCAAGTTTCATTTTATTACAATGTATTTTATTCCAAGGTTATTTTCTTACAATGTATTTTATTACAATTTATGTTATTACCAGTTTCATTGTATTACAATATAGGCCAGGGATTGGCAAGCTTTTTCTGTAAAGGGGCAAAAGATAAATATTTATGCTTTGCTATCTCGCATATATATATATATATATATATATATATGTGTATATATATATATATATATATATATATATATATAGTGTGTGTGTGTGGAGGAGGAGGGGGTATTTCAATTTTGTTTTGCTTTCTACAATCTTTTAAAAATGTAAAAATCATTTTTTGTTTACAGACCATACAAAAACAAGTCATGGGTAGGGCAAATGGCTTTATCCTTCATAGAGTCAGCATTTTTTTCACTGAGCTTACCAAGTCACGAGTTTTTCTATTAGAACGTTGAAGCAATACAAGGAATCAGTGAACGTTTCAGTAATTCTTGTTCGACAAGATCAGGCAAATTCCGCAGTAAACAGACTGACAGTCACAGCCCCCTTTGCAGCAGCCTATAAGCATTCCATTAAATGCTGACCAGCCAGGCCCAGAATGTCAATGTCTGCTCTGTGAATAGTCTGCGTTTTATAGAATGGTGCATCCTGTAGGGAACAAACATCTTAACTTCACCATTCTCGTCTCAGTAATTTACATAAGAGCTTCCCCCCCAAAAGATCTGTAATAAAATAGGGAAGGAGACTCAAGGTTTTTTACTGCCTGGTCTTAAATCTAAATTAATCAACAAATTAAGAGTCTATTTGGCCAGGCGTGGTGGCTCACACCTATAATCCTAGCACTTTGGGAGGCCCAGGTGGGCCGATCAGTTCGAGACCAGTCTGGTCAACATGGTGAAACCCTTTCTCTACTAAAAATATAAACAATTAGCTGGGTGTGGTGGTGCGCACCTGTAATCCCAGCTACTCAGGAGGCTGAGGCAGGAGAATCACGTGAACCTGGGAGGCAGAGGTTGCAGTGAGCTGATATCGCGCCATTGCACTCCAGCATGGGTTATATAGCAAGACTCAGTCTCAAAAAAAAAAAAAAATGAGGAGTCTATTTAACACCTCTTCCCTAACCTCTAGTGTCGCATCTGGGACACACGAGAACAAAAGCTCCCTGATGAAATTTTAAATACACATAGAGAAGACAGGAAATCCTGTGTTTCTTAACCATTTTGGAATGAGAGACCCCTTTGAATACTGACAAACACTATCGACCACATACTTAGAAGAATGCCTGGGTGAAGATAGGAAATAATTGGCATTCATTTTCAGGGGATTCTTGCTCTTGTGGAAATCTATCCACAGACTGAGGTTCAAAAGTCCTGTTTTAAACAATTAGAGAAAAATAAAATGCGGAGGTTTGTGGTGGTGAGTGTAGAATCGGCTCTCCTGAGCTCATTGTCCCTCTGCAGACCTGTGTTCTTGAGCTGCACACCCACCTATTTCTGGGTCAGTGCCACCCCTCGGTCACCATTAAGAAAGATCTGCTTCCTTGGGCCTGCGGTCTATGTCATTTGAGCTGACGTGAGACAGAGCATGGTGCCCCCGAGGCCTGCTCCCCTGCGGTCTTCCTGCTCCCTATCTCTGTGTGTCATGTTTTCCAGCGAGCGCATCTAATGGGAGGTCATGGTTCTCTAGCTCGGCGTTTTCCTTTGAGTATTTTTCCAAGAGTCAAGGACAGCCCTCTGGGAAGCAGGACGTACATGCTGCCTCCTCAGACTCCTGTTCAGTGGAGCATGGGTTCGAAATAAATTTTATTCTCACTTCAAAATGTGAACTTTGCCACATGCCCACCTGATCCATGGAGAGAGCCAAGGCAGGCAGAACGGAAATCTGGGTGAACTCTCGGGTTCTGCCATTGGCTATGCTTGGCATCTGGACAGTGGCAGCAGAGGTGGTCACGAAGCTGGCTCCTCAGAGCCTGGTGTTTGGCTCCTGTCTCTGTGATCTCATGGCTGCTGCAGTAGGTTGAAAAGTGTCTCCCAAATTTTCATGTCCACCTGCAATCTGAGAATGTGGCTTTATCTGCAAATAGTCTTTGCAGGGGTATTCATTAAGAATCTTGAGATGCAATCCTACTGGATTTTGGGTGGTGCCTGGAGGTCCCTGAAGGACTTCAATGACTGGAGCCCTTAAAGGAAGAGGAGAATACTCAGGGAGACAGAAAGAAGAGTGCCACGTGAAGATGTAAGTAGAGATGGGAGTGATGCTACCGAAGCCAGGAAACACCTGGAGCTATGAGAAGCTGAAAGAGGCAAGGAAGGGGTGGCCTCCAGAGCACGGCCCTGGTGAAACCTAAGATTCCTGGCCTCTGGAATTGTGGAAGAATAGATTTCTTTTAAGTCGTCAGGTTGTGGTACTTTGTTACAGCAACCCCAAGGAACTAGTACATCTGCCTTCTAATTGCTATAGATGACAAATGGGCTGACCCCTGGGTGGGTAGAGACCCTGACTCCTGGGTCCCCTGGATGATGCTGATGGAGGAATGCCTGAGGTCCCAGAGCCTCTGATTTGAAGAAGCTGCAGGTCTTGGAGGTGCTAATTTATTGAAATATTCAGCAAGTTGCTTGACCTTTCTGTGCATTGGTGTCTGTGGCCAGACACAAAGCCAAGTCTTCCCAGCTTCTACTTCCTCATCTGAGTTCCTACCTGCACTTAAGGAAGGCTAGCTGTCAATCCAACCTTGTGGAGAGAACCACATACCACCCTCCAAACTCACCTTGCTTTTTTCTGGCCTCCTCAATGTCTTTGCTCAAAATTTCCTCTCCATCTGGGATAATCCTCATATTCATCCTAACCAGTATTAGACCCAAAATGAATGAATTATTATGTGTCATCTCTTATACTAAACTATAAGTTACTTGAGGTAGGGGGTCATTGACACTCATTCCACAGGCAACCCTGAGCGCCGCATTTTGTAAAATCCTCATTTGTAATTCATGTCACACATTATCCAATATAAAGGAAGAGTTTAAATTCATTGTAAATGCTAAGGGTAATGTGCTCATTTTGGTATTTTTAAATGGCAAAGAATCATGTTTTTCCTCATGAGATTTTTCTCTTCAGTTCGGATCCCAAATGTCATTGAGTTTGGTTAAAATTACGGAAGATTGTATCATATTTTTGTGGATAGAAGTCAGACCTTACAGTCAGATTACTGGGTTTCCAGCCTCACTCCACCATCTACTTCTTATGCAGCCCTGGGTACAGCTAATGCTTGATGTGCTCATGGATTCAGATGATGTGCACGTGGATTCCCTATCCCGTCAATGGGGCTGGGAAAGCTCATCTCACTGAGTGTTTAGAGGATGTACGACTCCTGTCAGATAGATGATGGCCATTGGATGTTAGCTCTTTTATCCCCGTCTACTTTTTTTTTTTTTTTTTTTTTGATATGAAGTCTTGCTTTGTCACCCAAGCTGGAGTGCAGTGGTGGGTTCTTGGCTCACTGCAACCTCCACCTCCTGGGTTCAAGTGATTCTCCTCCCTCAGCCTCCCAAGTAGCTAGTACTATAGGCACACACCACCATGCCTGGCTAATTTTTAGTAGACACTAGGGTTTTACTACGTTGACCAGGCTGGTCACGAACTCCTGACCTTGTGATCCATCCACCTTGGCCTCCCAAAGAACTGGGATTACAGGCGTGAGCCACTATGGCTGCACCTACTCCCAGATCTATTTTTATTGACTCTCTTTTATTTCAAGGTGGCAAGTGAAGTATATTCAATGCAAGGTACTTATTTACATTTAGAATAATGGCAAATACATACATAATTCCTGCCATGTGTAAGGCAATGTGCTAAATACTTAAATATATTAATTCATATAATTATGAGATTATTCTTCTCCTCACACAGATGAGGAAAAACTTAGTCACAAAGAAGTCAGGTGATTTGTCCAGGTTTTCTCAGTTAGTTAGGGATGGAGTCAGGGCTTGAATTCAGGAAGTCTGGCTCCAGAGTCTGAGATCCTGATTATTACACATACTGCATTCAGCATTCAAGTTATTGAAACAAACAAGCAGAGAAACACACAGACCTATTGAATGGCCCAGTTGAAACCCAGATGTGCTTTGTTTGTCTGTTTGCTTTAATCAGTGGCAGAATCTTGATAGCTGACCTCCCTGAGCCTTTTACATCAATAATGGGAGCAATGACCAAAACTCCAAATAATTTAGCCATGGTTAAAGCTTCCTTCCTTTTAGGACTACTCTAGAAAAACAAGTCGTCAAGAATAATGATTCACTGTGTTGGTTTTTTTACAGAAAGAACTGGGGTTGAAGCCACTTACTAATCCTAGGATTTGGGGCTGACTTCTCTTAGTCTTAGTTGCCTCTCTGGTAATTTCCTCGTAGGAATTTATTGAAGATTAAATGAGATACTGTGCATAAACCTCCTTGCCAAAAGTAACAGTGATACGTGGTGTTTTATCGTTATGAAGATCATCTATTCAAGGGTTTTCAGTTTATTATCATAATATATTAGTGTGCCACTATCACTTAGGAAGTTTATAATTCCATCTAAGTGATAATAAAAACACCAACATTTGTAAATGATAAATCTTTTATTTTTTATAGGTTAAAGTATAATAAAGGTTTTTTTCTGCATTAAGGCCACGGTTGCTTGCATTTTTCACATTGTTTCTTGAGGAGGGAGAAAGGGGCAAAGTTAGTTGGTGAGGAGGGAATTGTGCACAACGTAGGTATATGCAAGGAAATGTCAGATGTCAAGTGTAAGTTGGTGGACAAACAAATTGAGGCCCTCAGCACTCACCTGATTCCCTACTTTAGTGGTAAAGAATCTACCTATGAGATATGGTCACCTGGGAGGGCCGAAGATTAATTACTATGCACTGTGCTAAGCATTGCTTGCAGGACTAAAAAATGTGCCTTGTTGTTTTTGTATAACTTATTTCCGAGTGTGTGTGTGTGTGTGTGTCTGTGTGCATACATGCACGTGCATGTGCATGTGTGTGTGTGTTTGTGTGTGTACAGTATTGGGGTTAATACAATTAAAATGTCATTTAAAGGCATAACTGAATTCATAGTAGCTGCTTGTTATTATATATTTAATAATCAGAAAATACTAAAAGTATCATAGGTGTAGAAGAAATATTTTTGAGGTTAAATAAGGCATCACATATTCAAAATGATGGAGGAGCCCCCAGTCACTGATGAAAGTGTGTGGCCCAGGGTCTGAGATGCTCAGCTGCTCAGTGACCATTTCTGTCCTTTTCCTCGAAGTGGTGGAACATGCTGGTGGCTCTTGTCAGGGAAGGGGCTTGAGCCAAGGCCACAGGCCAGGAAGGAAAAAGAATCAGAACTCTGGGTGGATCTCGACTGGAATAAAATCCAAGGCCAGGAGAACATGGCACATGTAGAGGGCCTTCTAGGCAATGATTCTTGTCTTTGTAGATATGTATGTTGTTTTCAAGAAGATCTGTTCAAGTTTGTGTTGAGGTTAGAAAGCCAGGTCCAGCACCAAGGAAAGGGCTAGCAGTTTCTGGTCAGTTTCTGAAGGGGAAGTTTCTGGCCAGTTAGGTTAGTGTTAGAGCTTCCAAGGGGGTGTTGAAAATTGAATGAAGAACCAAGGACCAGACTAGAAGGACACAGAGATGCTGCTCATGTATAGTTGGGGACAGTAAAGGGGTTGCAGCCCAGTGCCCAGGGGGTACCTGGCAATGAAGTTTGTTCTAGATACAGTTGGTACAATTTATTTGGGGAATGGGCTTCTATTTATTTGGGGAGAGGGCTCTTTATTTCAGAAACTAATGGTGCTGGATCTGTAAGACTAGATTGTTCCTTACATCTGGGAAAGTCAAAGCCAGTCAGAAAAAAAAGTGCATGATTTTCCCTCTCTCAGCGTCCTACATGAGTGATCATCCGTTCTCTGTGGATGCATCTTTAGTGATATCAATCCCTTTAGGGTGAAGTGGATTCACAGTCTGGTCAGGAGAAAAGAGACCTGCTGTTTATTTTACTGAAGATGGGATCCCAGTGGGGTGTTACAGCTTGTTCCAAATGGCTGCAAGGTTGTGATGTCATATTGGAAGTTTTTGAGGTTCTGAGTTAGGATCTGATTACTTTTGCAGAAGACTGCAATGGCATATCTGAGTACAAATAAAATAGTTATATGGGGAGTGTGCATGTGTATGTGAGAGAGAGAGAGAGAGAGAGAGAGAGAGAGACGTACACAGAGACAGACTAGAAGAGAGAGAAATTTCTTCTTCGGTATTGAAAATATGGCATCCTTCCAGGAAGCGGGACCTAGAGTCCAAAATTTTCTTTCAACTCTATACTAATGGAATTGTCTCAGTCTTTCTTTTTGTCAATTTTTATTATTGCTTAAACTGGTAATCATTGCACATGTGTGTTGTGCCAGGCACTGGGTTCTGTGAGTTTTATACAATGTAACACCTAATCCTTGCAACACCAGCAGTCTCCATAAAACCCCAAATGGACAGGGTTGGGAGCATTTCTAGGATAGCTGAACATGGGGAGGTTCCTGTAGGGTGGCACGCTGAGGAGGGTATGGAAGCTTCACGCCCCCTTCCCTATATTCACCCTGCGCATCTTGGCATCTGTATCCATTGTAATATCATTTATAATAAACCAGTAGACATGATTCCTTGAGTTTCAGGAGCCACCCTAGCAAATTAATCGAAGCCGAGGAGGAGGTTCAGGAACCCCAATTTATAGCTGGTCAATGGGAAGCATAGGTAAAACAGCTTGGGACTTGGGGTTGGCATCAGAAGTCAGTGGATTCTTGTGGGACTGAACCCTCACCTGGGGGATCTGACACTATCTCCAGGTAGACAGTGTTAGAATTGAATTAGAGGGCACCGAGCTGGGGGACACTAAATAAATAATTTGCTGCAGAGTTGATAGATTAGTGGTTGCTGGGGGAGGGGGCGGGGCCCCACATGTTTCTGGGTGACCACAGGTCACAGAAATCTTCTGTATTGGTGTTGAGTGACAGTACAGCAGGAGAAACTGACTTGGTTCTTTCTACTCAAGCCCCTGGGCAGATTTTCTTATTTCTATACTTTCTTGTGCCTAAGATTTACTTTCCCTTATCAGACTCTTAGAAGCTAGAATAGAAATCTTAGAATTATTGTTAAAACCCTTCTCCAAATTGGGCGTAATGGAGTCACAAATTTAAGTTCCTACCTAACACACATGTGCAAAAAAATTAAATCTGAAATTTTACTTTTGCCTGTGATTAATTTGTTTTTTCTCCTGAACTTCTGCTTAGTGGGAAGATAAATTAAGGACATATTGAGTCTGATATAACCTTAGTTCAATTTTTAAAGTTGGAAAGTTAAATCATCCCTTCAGGTAATGTTCAGTCTCTCCCTAGAGAGAAAGAAAAGCCTCTCTAGCATATAAGTATATGGGAAAGGGGTGCTTGTCACTTGGAATTATGCAGATATATAACTTAGGATGTATAATGCTAGCTTCAGGGGTGGACACAATGGTTTATGTCTATAATCCCAGCACTTTGGGAGGCTGAGGCAGGAGGTTAGCTGAAAACAGGAGTTTGAGGCTACCCTGGGGAAAAAAGTGAGATGCCATCTCTGCAAACAACCATAACAATAATAGCAATAATGCTAGCTTCTGTAACAAACAACCCTCCAAAAATTTCAGTGGCTTAACACAAAAGTTTATTTCTTGTTCATGTCACAGTTTGATGTGGAAAGGGTAGCTTTTCTTAAAGTGGTGACAATCATTTATGCTCTCTTTTCATCTTTTTAAAAATCTCTATCAAAATATCTCTCTTCCTCTCTATCCCTCTTCCCTCAATACATGACCTGAGTGCTTGCTGTGGAGGAGGAAAGAGAATGATGAAGAACTGGGCAGGGGGTTGATGACGACCAGGCCTGCAGTGGTGGGCATCAACACTGCTCAGATTCCATTGAGCAGCACCTGGTCACAAGGCCCCGACTTCACTGCAAGAGAGGATAGTAAATGTAGTTTCTCTATGAGCTCAAGGAGAAAAAAACTAGATTGATAGGATCCGGCTGGGTCTGCTATAGTGAGGAACCGCTCCTCAGCCCACCTGCTAGTTCCTCCTGCGAGTGCAGGCTAGAAGTGTCCCTTGTCTGCCTGGTGCTCTGTTTCTGACACTGAAGTGGGTGGCTGGTGCACTCAGGCTCGCTTCTCTTGTCTCAGCCAACGCTGTGCCAGGGGAGCTTCCTGCCTGACTTGGCCTCACCTTGGCTGCTATACAGGCATCTTACTACTGGGCCTCACACCATGTCTTCTGTCAGTTTGCTGGCCAGAAAGTCCACTCCCAGGCCCTTCTGTGGGGTCATTTTGCTCTGTCATGGAAGTTTCTAGAGGGGGCACCAGTGGCTCTCAGCTCAGCAGCCATACCATCCAGGAACTGGCAGTGGTTTAGTCAACCTAAACACAGGCTGCCCTTCAACCACACACCAGGGATGACCTCTTGCTAAGACCCAGGCTGCTGGGAGACTGCTTGTTAGCAGGGTTCTTTCCAGGGTCTCTAAGAGAAACAGGATTCTTGATCCTGTGAGTGGTGAGTGCTCCTATTAAGTTATCTAACTCACCTGCTGTCTCTGAGCCTAAGTTCACAAAGGGGAAGTAGGGCGGCCCTGCCGTGCCTCATCCCCTTCCTTCCCATGAGACCCAGGATCCAACAAAAAGTGGGATTTTCTTCCATGTCCCTCAGCCATAGCCTTTCCCTCACAGAGTGGGCCTTTGCACACAGAATAAACACTTAATGATTGAGTCCTGGTGCTGACTGGGACCAGGTGTTGATGTGCTAAAGAAGATAAAAAGATTTGGATAATCCTTTCTCAAGACAATAGCCTGGATTGCCAGCAATGGTAGAGCTTTGACAATCTGCATTTTGACTTCCATAATTGAATATCATCTAATTTTTTCTTCTTTATATTAATTCTATAACAATTTCTAATCCTTCCCAGGTAGGCAGATGCATAGGATAGAGAGGAAGGGAATGTGTGTACTTAGACAAAAGAGAAACCACATTAATTTAAGCATGCCTCTGTTTAATGGGGATCCTTTTAGGAAGATGGTCCAGGATGTGTTCATTTAACAAATACCGATTGAGTATTTTCCGAACACTGTTTTAGGCAACGGGGGTATTGCAGTCGACAAGGTAGATAAAAATCCTTGCCCTTAAGAAGATTGGGTTCTAGTGGAGTAGAAGGACACAGACACACACAGAGTAAGTGAGTACGGAGATATATTGCTTAATAGTGATAAGTGCTAAGGAAAAAACAATGAAGCAGAAAGGGGGATATGAGATGCCAGGTGAAATGTTAGGATGAACAGAAAAGGCCTCAAGAAGGTGGCTTCCAAGTAAAGACCTGAAGGAAGTGAGAGAGGGAGTCATGCAGATTTTTGGAGAAAGAACATTCCAGGCAAAGGAAACTCTACGGGCAGGGATGTGGATCAGAAACCTTGCTGGCTTCATGGAGGAATATGAGGAAGTCAGCAGCCAGATCTGCAAGTGGAGAGAGGGGAAGGAGATAAGATCACAGAGCAATGGGACTGGGGTTGCAGATGAGTTTGAGCCTTTGCCTTTCACTCTTCCTAAGATGGGGAGCGAGGTCGGGGGCTTTGAGCAAATCAGTGATCTGATCCGCAGGTGTTGTAACAGCAGCTCTGGGCCGGCATTATCTCTAAGGTGAACGCTACAGGGGCCATTCTACCTCTGCTTGAATTGTTACAGTGGCAGGAATGTGTGCTTTGATGGGAAAATCCACAGAGGCTGGCAGGCTTAAGTGTCAGGCGACTCTGGCCTCTTTTTTCAGTTCCTATAGGACAGAGGTTGGCAAACTACTGCCCACAAGCCAAGTCTGCCCCCGTCTGTTTTTGTAAATAAAGGTTGATTGTAACACAGCCATGCTTATCCATGTATATGTTGTCTCTGGCCGCTTTTATGTGACAATGGCAGAATTAAGTAGCTGTGACAAGAGACCATAGTGTACCAAAAGCCTGAAGTATTTACTAAGTAGACCTTTTAAGAAAATGCTTTTTGACCTCTGTTATGGGAGACAAATACTGAATAAAAACAACTAGGAAGGAAAACGAAAGGCGTATAAGGTGTAAAGCCAAAATAGATTTAAATGTAGAAGACATCAAATAGGATACAAATTATTTACACCAAAGATATACCACAAGAGGAAAACAAAATAGAAATTTAGCTGAAATATGACGTCTTAGAAGTTTGGAGATTTATGGATGTAAGGAATGAAGGTCATAAGATTGCTACATAGGTAACAACATTGGCAGAAGAGTTGAGCTATTGAATACCTGCTTTTCCCCAGGAGGGAACCTGGCAGATCACAAGAGAGGCTGAAAAATTCCATCACAGGTTGGCTTGAATGCATCTATATTTGACCTGATTTGCTAATTGCCTTGCCTTCATTTTAAGTGTATTGCTTAAGTATATGCTGATTCACTCTAAGAGATCATCAACCCCTTTTCATTATCAGCTCCTGTATATTAATGCCAGATAACAGCTGGTAATAACCTTAGTACTCTTAGAAGTGTGTTCAATTTTGCAAAAATAATGGGGGCTTCCTTGTCCTTTCAGACGGTGTTCCATGCTTCATTCCCTTCTGCCTAATGTCAGCAGCTCAGCTTGAGGCAGCCTCTCTGAGAGGATACTTCTTGCTAACACAGGACTGCCAGGCCCTGGGTGGACACCTCTCAGCTCCTTTTTTACCTGAGCCATCTATGAAGCAGCTGCCTGGCCTCCTAAGTGCCTAACTTCACCAGTTTAATTGGTTCCACTCAATGCACACATAGTCACCAAGACATTTTCCAAATTACTTATAATTAATGCTCTAGTCATTACAAATGAGCTGTCTCAGGCCAACTCCAATTCCCTATTCAATGGCCCGCATAGGCAGTACAGTCAGAGTGGGGTCACAGGTACCACAGTCACCTGAGAGGAGGAGGCTCTTCTTCTTAGTTTCCCAGAATCATGTCTGTGGCTGCTAATAAAGCCATGCTGGTAAATGGTTTGGCATAAGTAGAAATTACTTACGATGCCTTTTGCAGTTTGGTAAAGTTGAGGACTTCACAAAATATCATGCACCCAGGGCCATTAATACTATTCCAAGAATATGCACTTTCACGGCAGCAGTTCATATGCCATGTCTCAGAGTCCTTGTGCCCTCTGGAAAGTTAACACAATTGCCCACTCACCCCTAAGTATGTGAAGGGTGTCTGTTGCACCAAGTCCGTGCAATGACTTTGTAGAATTTTCTTATCCCTGTGAAACTTGTGGCTACAGGGCCATCTATGGTCTTGATTTAACTAACTTTGTAGATGCTTTCAGTGATACTTTTCAAGAGCTTCCTGTCTGGAGCTGCACTACATGAGAGACAGAGTGCTTTCTTTCCTTAAGAAGCTTTGTGTCAGTGTTGGAGGAGTTAGTTATTCCTTCCTGATAGCCCCCTTGATCTCATCTGGCCTATACCTTCATAGGTTGGTAGGCTCTAGGCCCTGTGAGTATTCATATACTTGGAACCTCAGAACAATGGACTCATCCAGCAAGGAGGAATACAAAGTTTGCAGGGTTGCAACCTGGTACTCACAAACCAGTGTGAAGAGCTAAATCTGGCCCAGGGCACACTCATTACTGCCAGCTGAGATGAGATGATGTTGTACCACCACTCATTGGATGCACTTACAAATAGTAGACACTATTGTAGTCACCAAGTGATGTCTAAGCTGGGCTGTTACAGATAGGAAGGAGCAGGGCATGTACAAGTGAGGAGGACATTCCAGGCTCAGAGGACAAATTGGGTAAAAGCAAGGAAGTAGGAAAACGAGAGATGCCCAAGGAATAGATAGTGGCCAAGGTGGCTGTAATACTGGCACATAAAAAGGAGGAATAGAATCTAGTTCTAGAAACAAAATTATTGTGTGCCAGGCCCTTTCTTGGTATATAAATGACATAAAGAGAAATGAGACAATATAATAATAAAAAGGCTATGGCCCCTTCCTTCAAGGAGCTTAATGTCAAAATGAGCTTCTATATAGCATCATGGCAGCAGCAACAGTTGGCTGAGGCAGTAGGTTTGCATTCTGGGTGATGTTCTGGAAGAGACGCCGTGTGCATTTTAGCTGGGAGATCCTCATGGGATTCCTACTCACGGTGGTTGGTGCTGCCACAGTAGGAGAGCTGGTAGAAAGGAGGTCTAAACTGTGATGATTAATTTCACGTGTAAACTTGACGGGCCATGGGGTACCCAGACATTTGGCTAAACATTATTCTGGATATGTCATTGAGGGCGTTTCTGAATGACACTAACATTTGAATTGGTAGACAGTAACATAGATTGTCCTCCCTAATATGGGTGGGTCTCATCTAATCAACGGAAGACTTGAATAGAATAAATAGTCGGAGTAAGAGGAAACTTCTCCTGCTTGACTTCCTGACCTGGGACATTGGTCTTTTCTGGCCTTTGGACTTAGACTGCAACATTGGTTTTTCTTAGGTCTTGAGCTTGCTTTCTTTTAGACTGGAACTTACACTGTTGGCTCTTTTGGGTCTCAGGCCTCCAGGCTCAGACTGGCCCTACACATGGGCTCTCTTGGGTCTCTAGATTGCTGACTACAGATTTTGGGACTTCCCAGTCTTCAGAGTTGCATAAGCCAATTCCTTATCATAAATGTGTATATTTATTTATTTTGTTTATATCCTGTTCTCTTTATCTGAATGTATTAGTTCATTCTCATATTACTGTAAAGAACTACCCAAGACTGAGTAATTTACAAAGAAATAAGCTTTAATTGGCTCACAGTTCTGCAGCCTATATAGAAAGCATGGGTGGGGAGGTCTCAGGAAACTTACATTCACGGTGGAAAGTGAGGGGGAAACGTGCACCTTCTTCATATGGTGGAATAGGGGAGAGAAAGAGAGCTAAGGGGGAAGTGCCATGCACTTTTAAACCATCTCAAGAACTCTTGAGAACGAACTCACGGTCACAAGAACAGCAAGGGGGGATCCACCCTTATAATCTAGTCACCTCCCACCAGATCCCTCCCCAAACATTGAGAGTTACAATGCAGCATGATATTTGGGAGGGGACACCGAGCCAAACCATATCATCTCTTCTGACCAGCTGATGCTGACTTCCAACAGGAAACACAAACCCTCTAATCATGGCTCTGCCACAAGAACAGAGTCCAGAGAATCCTGACTAATCCATAAGCCCAGTTGACATTCAGGAAGGATCCATTCGTCTCTGCTTTTCAAATTCCATGGTGCAGCGTATTCTCACCTTTGAAAAGTTCAGGCCATGCTTCTTTTGATTCTCTGCCTGGCTTGGCAGGCTGAGAGTCATGCTGTAGAAAGACGGGGTAAAGGTGACAAGGACATAAAGTTCCCCATTCCTGGCTCTCAGTCGCTTCAAATCACCCCCAAGCGTTTGGTGCCTCCCTGTCTCAGACTCCTTCTATGGGAACTCTGTGGCTTCAATTTCAGGGCACAGTGGGTCATCTGGAAAATGAGGTCTTATTTTGTGGTGTTGCAGGGAATTGCTATCAGATGCACACTATATAGACCGGTGCCATTAAAGGGAAGGAATTATTACCCTTCACCTATTTTCTTCTTCTGTGTCTCATCAAAAGGATTTGCCATTAACTAGAATTTTTTCTTTAAAGATTTTCACTTTGCAGCAACTGCAGTGAATGAAGCTAAAGGGAAAGGAAGCTCTCCAGGCACAGGGGTATCGTGAGCTAGCTGCCCACACAGCTCTGGCTCTTTCTGGTGAGTCAAGCTGGATTTGTTAGTTCTCAGCATCATCCATGCATATACATAGAAATGAACGGGGAGGTGTGGAATCACACTGAAGGATATTTTTATACAATGTCAAAAAGATGTGGTCTCTATGCAGTGCAATACAAAGATAAAAACTCTTTGTATTTACAAATTATTTCACCTGAGCCGAAAGTGCTATCCTGTATCTATTCTAGCTCCTTCATTTGCCTCCCAGTTCATGAAGTCAGAGTAGAAAGGATTATCCTCCTCTTTTGGAACAGGAAGAAATTTAGGGAAAGCTGGATTAAGTGATTTGTTGTAAGTCATGTGGTTCAGAGACTAGATTGGAAACTTCATTCCTCTCTCCTCTCCATCCCTTCTTCCCGTCTTTCTGTCTTCCTTCCTTTCCTCCTTCATCAGATATTTGTAAGGAACCTAGAGGCAATTTCCTAGGTGCAGGTGATATAGCAATGAGGGAGACAGGCCAAGAGCAGTGGCTCATGCCTGTAATCCCAGCACTATGGGAGGCCAGGGCGGGCGGAACACCTGAGGTCAGGAGTTTGAGACCAGACTGACCGACATGGTGAAACCTCGCCTCTACTAAAAATATAAAAATTAGCTGAGCATGGTGGTATGCACCTGTAGTTCAGCTACTTGGGAGGCTGAGGCAGGAGAATCGCTTGAACTTGGGAGGCAGAGGTTGCAGTGAGCTGAGATCATACCACTGCACTCCAGCCTGGGCAACAGAGCTAGACTCTGTCTCAAAACAAAACAAAAAAAGAAATGAGGAAGACAGAGCTTCTGCCTCTGAGACAGTCTCAGTGAAACAGGAAACATGGACATCTTAACACATAAGTAGAACATAATACTGGGAAGTAACAGTAGACCTTTGAACAAGGCAATGCAGGATATTCCATGTAGGGGAGGCTAAATTCTCCTAAAGTACTTATAGAAGATTTTACCCTGGCAGTAACACTTGAGTTAGGGATGGAAGGAAGTGTAGGGATTTTATAGGTGAAAGAAAACGGACATTTCAGACAGAGAGAACAGAGCATGCAGAAACATTACCAGGTAGAAGGTCATCCTATGGTCAGGGAACTGCAAGACTGTTAGTTTGACTGCAGCACAGTGGGCTTTCTCCTGACCAGCTGATGCTGACTTCCAACAGGAAACACAAACCCTCTAATCATGGCTCCGCCACCAGAACAGAGTCCAGGAGATGTATCGTAAACACTGCCTGACATAGATTAATCCGGCCTGCCTGGTGCCAGCCTTTGATGACTGTTCCTCTTTCTTCAACAATGAAGAGAGCCATGTCAGTCTAATGACTGTCATATTATCTCCCATTAACTTCATTATTGGACACTAACTGTTTCTAGTAATAATTCATTCACTGGTAATGACTTGGTGTCCAATGCCTGGATAATTACTGTCACAAATGCTATCAGACAGGTGCTACGGGTTGCTTTCTCCATCTGGGACTGTGGCGCAAATCAACTGAGGGCTCAGTGCTTGTGGGCTTGTCCTGGATGTGACAGAGGAAAATCACCTCCTGAGTAACAGGGACAAAAATTTCTCCTGGGGAATCTGAAAACTCAGAGTAGGGTTTTCCCTGCCCTTGGGCTTGGAACAGCCACGTGGGTCTGAGTGCTGTGTGCATGTGTGTGCGTGTGATGCGTGTCTGTGTCACATGTGATGTGTGTGCTCAGTGGAAACATTAAGCTCTCTCACACTCTAAGTCCAGTAATTTATATCTGGCTAGAAGCTTCTGGTAGATTAAGTTTTATAATCCATGACATACAGAAGGCTTTACTCCCATATTACTCAAATTCCACTCTAATTTTCTGCATTTATTGGGAGCAGAGATATGCAGCTTGTTTGGAAGGCCAAGAATGGGGTTTCTCAAATTGCCAGTGGTTGAGGGTAATGTTAGAGAGAGGAATTAAATCTGCCATAGAATTTAGGGGTGGGCTGATGTAAAGTATCGCAGTGCAGAGAGAAGGAGAGAAGAGAGACAGAGGCCAATGAGGAGAAGTCTCACTGGGCTGGAGACCTCAGATCACCCTGCTGAGCTATCCCACTGCTACTGTAGGGAAAGATAACTTCTGTCAAAGCAATCTCTCCAAGCTTGAGGAAGCTGGGCTTGTTCAGAAATGAGTACAACTTTATTATTCCAAGAAAAATTGCACCTTGCTTAGACCAGAGAGCGTTCTTGAAAACTGCAAAGAGGTACCAAGTTTTTTTTCCCTGCATAATCATTTTTTAAACTTCTGTATTTTTTATTTTTGTGAGGATATGGTAGATGTACGTATTTATGGGGTAAATGAGATGTTTTGATATAGGCAAGCAATACGTAATAATCACATTATGGAGAATGGGTTATTCTTTCCCTCAATCATTTATCCTTTATGTTACAAACAATCCAATTGTACTCTTGTAGTTTTTATTTTATTTTATTTTATTTTAGACAGGGTCTGGCTCTGTTGCTCAGACTGAAGTGCAGTGGCGTGATCTCGGCTCACTACAACCTCTGCCTCCCAAGTTCAAGCTAACCCCTCACCTCAGCCTCTGGAGTAGCTGGGACTACAGTGCACCACCGTGCCCGTTTAATTTTTGTATTTTTTTTTGTAGAGATGAGATTTCACCATGTTGCCCAGGTTGGTCCCCAACTACGGGGCTCAAGTGATCTGCCTGCCTTGGCCTCCCAAAGTGCTGGGATTACAGGCATGAACCACCATGCCTAGCCCTTTTAATTATTTTAAAACATACAATTAAATTATTATTGACTATAATCACCCTGTGGTGCTATCAAATAGTAGGTCTTATTCATTCTATTTTTTTTTTTATTCATAGTAATTTTTTATTTTTATTTTTTGAGATGGAGTTTCACAGGCTGGAGTGCGATGGTGTGATCTTGGCTCAATGCAACTTCTGCCTGCCATGTTCAAGTGATTCTCCTGCCTCAGCCTCCCAAGTAGCTGGGATTACAGGTGTGCAACACCACACCTGGCTAATTTTTGCATTTTTAGTAGAGATGGGGTTTCACCATGTTGGCCAGGCTGGTCTTGAACTCCTGATCTCAGGTGATCCACCCACCTCAGCCTCCCAGAGTGCTGAGATTTTACAGGTGTGAGCCACTGTGCCTGGCCTCCATAGTAATTCTTGACCTCAGACTCACAGAATTGAATTGATCACAGTCCTCAATTTATGATACAATATTAACATCAATCCATGCAATAATTCTCTTTTATTTTATTCTTTTTTTCCTGCTGTTTCCTCTCTTCACTCTGTATCCCTCCGTCTATTGGCTTCACCACTTGACTGTTTCATGTATATCCCGAATGACTGGATTGGTTTTCTGTGGCTGCCTTAATGAGTTAACACAAACATAACAGCTTTAAACAACACACATCAATTATCTCACAGTGTCTGCAGGACAGAAGCCCAGCAGACTTGACTGGGTTTTCTGCTAAGGGTCTCCCAAGGTTGAAATCAAGGTGTTGGCTGGCCTTGTCTCTTTTCTGGAGGTTCTGGGCAGAGTCTACTTTCCAGCATATTTGAGTTGTTGGTTGCATACAATTCCTTGCTGGCTGTTCATGGGAGTCATTATCAGCATCTAGAAGCTAATGTATTTTTTGGCTTGTACCCCCTCTGTCTTCAGAGCTTTCAGTGGCATGCTGAATCCTTCTTGGGTTAATCTCTCCAGCTTCTGCTTCTGCCTTCCTCTCTGTTTTTAAGAGGCCATTTACCAAGCCCAACAATACAGGATAACCTTCTTAATTTAGGTCAAATTGTTAGTGACCTTGGTTACATCTACAATTAAGTCATATCAATTAACATAGTTACAGCTCTGGGGATTAGGGAGTGGAATCTTCATGGAGCCTATAATTTGGTGTAGCATAATGACTCTACTTTCATTTGCCTATTTCATTTGCTTATTTACAAAAATAGCCTTAAAATTGTGTTGTTAGTACTAAAAAATTAGAGTTTTGTGCTTTCATTGTTTTTTGCTTTCCTTTACTTACATATCTTAACATTCATCCTCTTCATTATTTCTGACAAATATGTAGTATCCTGTTGTATATGTATATGTATATTTGATAGATCATATACATATATTAAATATATTTCATTTAGTTTATCCATTTCTCTATCTGTGAATACCTGCAAACAGAGCTGCAGTGAATATCTATGTCTGTATATCCTTTTGGCCTTGTGTGTTGTTTCTCTGGGATATACATTCAGGAGGAGTGGGATTGCTAGGTAGTAGGGTGAAGCATATCTAATTCCTCTAAGCATTTCCAGATTTCAACCTTGAATGGTTGTACCAGTTTGATCTCCCATTAACAATGCATGACTGTCTCATTTCCCCACATCCTTGAGAGTGCTCGGTATTAAACCTTGGCTCTGCCACTTTCCTGCTATGTGACCTTGGGTTAAGATCCTTAACATCTCTTCCCCTCAGTTTTCTCAACTGTAAAATGGAATGATACTAGCATCTTCTTCATAATGCCCTTTGATGAGTAAATGAGTCAATATATGTTTTACACAGAACATAGACTGGCTCATAGCAGGTGCTGTTATTATTCTGTTATTTTATTTTCAACTGTTTACCATGTTTCATAGACAGAAGGTAGCACTTTTTATTTTAATGTACCCATTTTAATTGTTAGGGAGGTAGAGCATCACTTTGTATACCTCTTAGCTGTCCAGATTTTCCTTTCTCTTCTTGCGACTTGTTTGTTCTATCTTTAATGAACAGTATTTTCTAGTATTTCATGTCCTGTGTCCATCTCCACAAATATTAGAGCCAGATCCCCAAATATAACAGCTGGTTAAATTTGTTGATGTGTCGTGAACTGTGCTGAGTGATTTTGCCCATGAAAGAGTTACTGACAAATACTAGCTCTTCCTTCATACTGGTGTGGCTAACAAGCACCTCACTATGACATCGTACCCAACCTAGCTCCAGTTTTGTTCACTTTTTGTGGGTGTTCAACCCCAATGCTTAGACAATATCACTATCATTAAGGTTGTAGATTTGGTTCTGGTCTGGTATGTTCCAATTTCCCTCAATCTGTGCTTCAGGGCTACAAGTCTACACCCTCACCATCTATTGATCCCAAAGGGGAAAGCGTTAGAGAGGTAAAAGTCTGACCCCCTGTAACTCCATCCGGGCCACCATAAAAACAACTGAAGGCACAGGTGAGCAATGGAAGCCATTTTTGTATAGGTCAAGGATCATTATAGATGAGCTAGTTCTTCTGCAGAGTGACAAATGGAGCTTGATTATGTGTAGAGGAAGCATAATTCATGACTTAAGAGAAATTGAATTTAGTAAAGTATTTTAGGGAGTTGGAAATCAGTGACTTCAAACACCAAAATAATAAAATAGTCTCAATTTAAACTCAACTGAATTGCTATTCTACATTTCTTATGTTTTCACCTTGTTAATTATGGAGGTAGTTAGAATATTATTTTTGAAAAGTTGCAAATGGGCTATCGTCTCTGTGTGGTTTTTGACATACCCAAGGGGCAGCGTATTCTTACTGTTAGCCTTCTTTTTTGTACCGTTTTTAAAGCTAATGTTTCCTGCTTTGTAAATCTTTAATTAAAAATGACCACGTGACATTAGAGGCAAACTCCCTAGGGACTAAGCCCTGCAGGTGAGATTGGATGACGCTGGAACAGATGGCAAGATGTTGTCTGCTGGGATGGGAAATCAGGTTTGTGGTTAGAAAAGGCCAGAGGGGGAAAAAAAGAAAGATCTGCTGTGCTGAAGAGTAAAGAGAGCCCTGCTAGACCAATTGGTGTGTGGAACAGGAGTTCTAGCTGATTCTGAGTAATTGATAGAGAGGCTCTCTTCTCTTCAGGTATGGGCAGTGCAATACTCTGCTTGGAGTTTGAATGGTTTTCATGGAGCAGCTTCTGACTGGAAGGTGAAAAGCAGAACTGTTTTGAATCATGTTGTTTTCTAAGCCCATAAGAGAAGTTTTCCTCCCAGGCTTTAGTGTCTGGCAATAATAATAATAATAATAATAATAATCTGCATCTGTAGATTATGTACACATCATCTATAAAAATAGATGTAGGTAATAACCAAACACTATGGAGTGATGAATTTTTTTCATCACCATGGAGTGATGAATTTTTGAATTTTGAAAAATTTCAAAAAAATCCGTTATGAATTTTTTCACAATTCATAATGTCATAATGAATTGTAAAAAGGTTCACCTGTTTCTTCTAAACAGAGGGGAAAGGCATCTGTAGCAGGCCCTGCCTCAGGCTTCCCCTGAAGATGTGTACCTATGAGCAGCTGGGTGGGTTGGTGAGTTGTCTCAGTGCTTAACACATTTCCAATACAATGACAGTGGGTCTTATAATCCACGTGATGGCTTTCCAGTCATTGGGGCAACAACTTGAATTCAGGAGCCCTGTCCTGAACAGAAACACTGGATAATTTCTACTCTGGTCAGGCATATGCCTGACTGCTGTGTCTTGGTGGATTTTCATATATCATAATTTTGCTCAAATTTTCCAGAGACATTTTTTCTGGCCAAATGTATCACAATATGGTAACAGGAAACTTCTACCTTTATTTTCTATAACTCCAGCCCTGGGTACAATAATTTCCTGAGTGAAGTCATTGATGTGCCCCAGAAAGCTCCATCAAGGTAAAAGAGTATGGATGGCAGACTGCAAAGCAACAAACGGAGTGTCCATAAATTACCATCAACCATGATAATAACTGCACTTACTGAGTGTTATACGTATTTTTGAACGTGTGCTATATCCTTCATATGCATTATCTCGGTGACTTCTCAATGAACCTATGAAGTACATATTATGATCATTATTTCCACTTTGCAATGAGAAAATTGAAATATGGAGAGGAACACTGACTTGCCCAAGCTAGTAATTAAAGCGTTTGGAGTTGAACCGGATTTTGTTTGATTTCTGAGCTCAAGCTATTAACCACCACTACAGTAACTGCTGCCCTAGCTGAGAGAGTTTAGGTTTTGATCACTTACTGTGTATAAAGCGCCGTAAGATGTACAAGAAGCATGTTTACTATGAGAGTTAAGAGAGTAGTAGTTCAGATCATGGGTACTTAATGTTTGGAAAAAGGGAAGAATCTGTGGGCTGGAGTTGCCACAAAAATCATTCTGGAGTACGTAGACCTAGAAAACTGGGAGAGGCCTTGAGCCTGACTCTAGAGTAGAGAATGCCTTCCAGACAGATAGTAAGGAAAGCTAAATAAAGCCCCTGGACCTTTCTGAAAACATGAAAAAGACAAGAGTCATGTAATAGAATATCTTCTGACCTGTGGCCAGACGGATTGATGTAATGAAGTCCTATGACAATCCCTGCTTTCTCCAGAAAGGCTGTTATTACTATCGGTTATTCCAGGAAACAGGGAAAGAGCTGTCTCTGAAAGACTTCCCCAAACACCTCATTGTAAAGCCTAGTGTAATGAAGTTAGTTGTATTCTAAGGTTCTTTTTGCTTTCTAACACTTGGGAGGATTCCAAAATGGCAGCTACGGGGACAAACTCATGAAGCGTTGATGAAATTGTGTCTAGAAGGGAATAATCTGGCATAGGCATAACAACTTAGCAAGGACTGAGGAGAGTTTGGGCCAGTGATAAGAACTTAGGTCCACTTCTAAATGAATAGGCAATATCAGGGAAAGATGAGTCTTTTCTTTGATGGTAGGTTGTATCCTCTGGTCCATGACATGATCTTCTCCATCTTGAATTACTGGGTGACAACTTGCACTCTAGCAGAACACATGATTATTATTGAGGAGTGAGTGACTTGAAATTGAAATGCTTGCATGGTTGTGAACTCCAACTGCGTTAAAAATAAATCTTTTTATCTGTTCTACATTCCTGGACTGGTTCTCTTTTCCATTGGAGCCCCCTTTAAAAGATGTGTGGACTGCACATTGAACAAGATCGAATACGACTTTGCAAAAATAGAATGCCTGGTCTCTCCTCTTTTCCTCTCCACTCGACAATGCAAGATAAATTCACTCCACGGGAACCTTTTGTGGGTTGTACTGCTCAGGCAATTTGCAGTTTTCTAGGGGGAAGTCAGCTCACGCTACATTTATCACCCCCTGCCACCGGCTACAATTCAACCCACTTTGAACCACTGAGCAGAGATGCTGATGGGGGCTCTGGCATTAGAATTTCATATCATAATGGAAGTGCAGGGAAGCAAAAGACAAATGTATCAGGGCCGCTCCAGGTGTCCACTAAAAAAGAGGTCAAAAAGTATGACATTGGGTGATGGGGACTAAATATGAGTATGTTTGCAATAATAAAAATATATAGTTTCTCCCTCAAAAACTTTTATATTTTTTGCCTCTGGTAAGCCTGGCTCAAATAGTGAGTTTCTTATTGTGATATGAGAATCATCAACTCCTATCGAGACTAGTAGCCTCGATTTCATGTCGTAATCAATACACAACTCAACGTAGTCAAAACAAATTAATAATAAAAGGACACAACATGCCTTTTCTTTCTACCTCTACTTTACCCAAGGGCATATTCTCTAAAGAAACCAACAACACAACAACAAAATAAATGCAGTGGATGATTGAGTGAAATTAGCATATTAGTCAATATAAGTGATGTTATGCTGCTGAAATGAACAGCCCCTAAATCTCCCAAACAAAATTATATTTTTCATAGCAGTCAGTGGAGGACTCAGCTTCACAGGCCACTCAGGGACTCAGGCTGATGGAACGCTGCTTCACCACTGTGCCATCTGGACACATGGACTTCTGGATAGTTCTGGCAGCAGAGGATGCTGCAGGGTCTCCCACTGCAGCAATGCAGTTCTTTGACTCAGAAGTGAAGCACATCCTTTCCACTCCCAGTGTGTTGGCCAGAATCAGTCACATGGTCGTACCTGCAAGGAGCCAAAGGAGCATACTCTGTGTGTGCCTGGAGGGTTGGAGGGAGTGGAGGATGGGTTAGAGTCGAGCTCTGGACGTTTCTACCCTGTCGTATTAATTCTCTACTATTGGTTGACTTCTTGAAGTAGATCTGAGTGCTTTTTGAATTTAAATAAACCCAATATATGTATCATTTCTTTTTATTTCCAGGTACAGTAATGTTCACAAATGGTCACAGAGTCACAGGTTTTCAGTACTGAAAGAACTAAATCAATCTTTAATTGAACGGATGAAAAAAACTGAGACCAGGAGAGTTTGTGAGTGGTGCATAATCCGCCCATTGTCAGCAGAGACAGGTTGATTCCCAGGCCAGTGCTCTTTTCCCTACATTGAGTTGTCTTTGTTATTTCCCTTGGATGGCATCAGAAGGTAATGTCTGACCAACAACAAAAGTGAGAAGCTATGAGAATCAATGACAAAGTAGACAGCATATAAATTATGTTCAGTATTAACACCCAAGGTATTTATCCTCAGTTTAGAACTGATATGGTTTTACATTATTCATCCATTTCTCTACCTGCTATTATTCTTTTTGACTTGTTAATCATTACATTAATGACAATTTTTTTCCTTCTAATTCAACTCAAGGTTCATATTTGGTTCCAGGGCCATGTGTTCATGTTGATCCGTGGCACTGTTTCCTAATGTTTTTATGCCATGGCAAACACAGAATATGTTAATTTTCGACAGTACATTGGAGTAAGACCACCGAGACTGCTCAGTCCCAGAGACAATAACTCACAAGTTCTGGCTGCCCTAGGTCCCAAGCCTGGCCAGCTAAGGAATTGGAGATTAGTGCCTTGGCACACTGGTAACCTCATTGTGATGCATAAGTAGGAATCCCTGGCTTTCAGAGAAGAGCACTGAGCTGGGCATCCATTTCTCTATCAAGCTGGTAGAATCTGGGGGAAGAATTATGTCCATATTTACCTCTGCTGATTTGAATACTTGCAGAAATATTGGTTGGAAAAGATTATTTAAAGGAAAATGTCACCTCACTTGGACCCCACTTGATCAGGGAAGCCTTCTTGGAAGAGTCAGATTTTTAGCAGTGTTTACGGAGTAGGAATGAATACCCATACCAAGTTAGATAAGCCTGTGACCCTGGAGTGCTATCTAAAGACATTCTAGAGGCATAATGAAGCCATTTTAAATAAGGGATATTTTCAGCATAAAATACTTAACAGATCAAATACCTCTAGGCTTCCGCAGGTTTCAGAGGAGGCAGAATGGAAAGCCACACTGATGAAACACGGCTAACAGGCAAATGTTCTCTTTTGCCAGGAGGTGAGCAGCTCACGGGGTTTAACTTAGGGGAAAACTCTTTGGTGGCTGGCTTGAGTAATGAGCATCTGCTGAGAAGACCTTGTGTGCATTATTTGTGCCCATATCTGTGCAAAAAATGTCTGTTCCCTTTATGGTATGGGGTTTGAAAGGAAAACGGATTGCATCCCATTGGAAGAAAATAGTTTGATCACTGTCTAGCCCTAGCTTTTTGGTCCTTTATAATTCTTTTGTATGTCACTGTTTGACATCCATCATTACAATGCTGCCAGACCATTTCCTCCCCTACTTTCTAACACGGGGAGATCTCTTTGTGAAAAACAAGGATGCTAATGTTGTTTCCATTGTGTGCATGTGCCTGCGTGTGTGTGTGTGTGTGTGTGTGTGTGTACGCGCACATGTGCTTACTGAGCATGGGTATACTTGTCTATGGAACATGGACAGGAGGCAGAAATTTTATTCTAACACATTTACTGACTCTGCCCAGCAATCTAAGTGCTGTGGAGTAGACAGAAGTAGGTCAGGATGGGAATTGTCTTCTCTCAGCATATTACAAGGTGCGTATGACAAGTGAGTGAGTTGATGACAGTTCCGAGACGGAGGAAAACCCAGAGATGGGTAGGGCTTTATAATTTATCATCCACATCGGAACACTTATAAGAATAAAAGGGGGTGCTATTAATAATTGCACTGGGACAACATGTATAAATTGGGACTGTCCCAGGCAATGTGGGATGAATAGTGAGCCTGGGGATGGGCTAGGTGTCAAAATGCCAGGAGAGGAACAGCCACATAGTAAAAATGAGTATTTCCATTGGAATGGAGTCAGGAACATGACCAAGGTTGTGTGCTGGAATAATGTAATGAAAAACATAAAAACTGAATGGGGCAGGTGTGAGAACTAAGCTCTGCCATGGTCAAGATACTTATAAGTAAACAAAAGCTAACAAGAATCTTGCTTGGGGAAATATGGGGCATGTGGACCTGGAGTTATTTAGGGAAGTAGGTTGTTTGCTCCTTTTGAAGGCCAGCGATGGTCTCCCTTCCCCTTGGAAATCTCTTTATCCATCTAAGAGCAAAGTTCCACCAGGCACAGGGGTTCATACCTGCAATCTCCGTAGTTTGGAAGCCTAAGGCGGGAGGATCACTGAGCCCAGGAGATTGATGGTAGCCTGGGCAACACAAGGAGACCATGTGTCTACAAAAATATAAAAATTAGCTAGGTGTGGTGGTGCTCACCTGCGGTTCCAGCTACTTGGGAGGATGAGGAGGGGGAATCGCTTGAGCCCAGAAGGTCAAGGATGTAATAAGCTATGATCATGCAACTGTATTCCAACCTGGGCAACAGAGCAAGACCCTGTCTCAAATAAAGTATAATAAAATGAAATAAAAGGCAAACTTCCTCACACTTGACACCTGTCAGAAATGAGCAATCTATGTTAAACAGAAGCAGCCTAGTACTGCCATGTTTAAGGTTGAAGGGCTAAGAGTACAAAAACATATTTGGTGAATGACTGTCAGTAATGGATAAGGGCATTCTCTTTGAGGGATACTCCCATATATTTCCTTCTGATTCATCTTCTACACATGAGACTGCAATAAAGGAAAACTATAAAAGCCCAAGAATGTCTATAAGTAAGATATTTTTCTTTAAGATGACACATTAGGTGAGGGAAGGGTATTGCTAAGAATCCTAGGAGCACTGAGCTTTTAGAGGAAAGCATCTGACACTCGGCAGACCTTCATCCAACCATTCATTCACTCACTCACTCACTTTTATATTAAATGAGTACCTACTAATATCTAAGTGCCATATTTGGAACAAGGGATATAGAAATAAATGAAGCACAGTCCTTACCTTGAAGAAGCACTAAGTCTTGCGGAAAAATCCTAAGAAATTACACTATAATACTAAAGTGCTGAATCAGGAAGGGATAATGTGTTAAGGAGTCAGGGAAGTGACCTTTCGAGCTCAGCTTAAAAGGTATGTGTAGTTTGACAAGTATATAAGGTTGAGAAAGAATTTCCAGGCAGAGGAAGCAGGATGAAGAAAGGAACTAAGCTATTAAAAAGGGCATGGAGTGCTTCGGAAAGGGATAAATGCTTAGCTAGACTGAGGGGCCCAGTGCAGGGAGGAAAAGAGTGAGTGTCGAAAAATTCCACCTGTGCTTCTGTTGGGCTGCTACGTCCAGATGCTGAAGTACAGTGACTGCAAAGGAGGAGAGGCTCTAAAGAGATGAAAGGAGAAAGGAAGGGTATGGGGAATTAACAATCCAACAAGAAAAGAGAGAACACATACGGGAAATGCAGACATCGACACCAGCAGGAAGAGGGGCAAAATTCCCAAAAGAACTGTTACAAGGTCTAACAGACACGCGCAGCCTGACTTCCCTTAACTGCTTTTCTGGGCCTTTGAGTGGTTGGCTGAGCCTCACGATTACTGGGCAGCTAGGACTTAGCACCGATGTCAGGGTAATGATACCACAAAGCCTTCCATAGAGGGACAAACCCAGCCCACATCTTGCCTCTAGTATGCATCTATGGGTAGACAAACCAGTGGGGGTTTTTTTGTTTGTTTGTTTTTTGAACCCTACTCTTCAAAGCACAGACAGGGACTCAGTGCATGGGGTGGACGAATTGGGCTCTCCAGTGGGAGGCTTTGCTGGGAGCTCAGAGTCTACCCCCCTGGCAAAGTCTGTGGCCAGGAATTGAGGAGGCAACGTAGGAAAATACTTTACTAAGATGCCAAGCTACCTGCTGGCACAGATAAGCCTGAAATCAGTCTGTTTTTATGTCAGAAAAACATAAGCTCCTAGATCCTGAGCTGTGTATTCAATAAGAGGCACTCGTTCCCACTGTGGTTCTGCTCACTAATTGTCCCTCCAGACTGGCTCCCAGGCAATCCAGATGAAGAGGGGAACTTGGCTCCAAAGCCTAGCTCACCCCTGTCATTATGGCAATGAAGTATACAAACCCAAATCATCAAACAAACATACAGGCACAGGGGTATATTTCTTATTTATTCATTTTGCAATCCTGCTTATTTTGGGAAAGTGAGGACTGCTGTCTTCAGCTCAGGAGCACATGACCCTGCTGAAAGAGGCAGGGATCACACCAATCAGCTCTTTCAAGTCCTACCCATGCCAGCAGGGTTGAGTGCAAGCAAAGAGGTGGGGTGGGTTGGTTAGCACAGAAACCTGAAGCCTTGTCATATATATATATATATATATATATATATATATATATATATATATGTATATATGTATATATGTATATGTATATGAAAGAGTTTTATTATAATTTAATTTCTGGGGTACACGTGCAGATCTTGCAGGATTGTTACATAGGTATACACTTGCCATAGTGATTTGCTGCCTCCATCCCCCTATCCCCTACATTAGGTATTTCTCCCAATGTTATCCCTCCCCAATATCTCCCCACTCCCCACTATCCCTCCCCTAGCCCCTATCCCCCAACAGTCCCACTGTGTGATGTTCCCCTCCCTGTGTCCATGTGTTCTCATTGTTTAACACCCACCTATGAGTGAGAACATGCAGTGTTTGGTTTTCTGTTCTTGCATCAGTTGGCTGAGAATGATGGTTTCCAGATTTATGCATGTCCATGCAAAGGACATGAACTCATCCTTTTTTATGGCTGTATAGTATTCCATGGTGTATATGGGCCACATTTTCTTTATCCAGTCTATCACTGATGGGCATTTGGGTTGGTTCCAGGTCTTCGCTATTGTAAACAGTGCCTCAATGAACATACGTGTGCATGTGTCTTTATAAGAGAATGATTTATAATCCTTTGGGTATATACCCAGTAATGGGATTGCTGGGTCAAATGGTATTTCTATTTCTAGATCCTTGAGGAGTTGCTACACTGTATTCCACAATGGTTAAACTAATTTACACTCTCACCAACAGTGTAAAAGCATTCCCATTTCTCCACATCCTCTCCAGAATCTGTTATCTCCAGATTTTTTAATGATCGCCATTCTAACTGGCATGAGATGGTATCTCAGTGTGGTCTTGATTTTTGTTTCTCTAATGACCAGTGATGATGAGCATTTTTTTCATATGTTTTTTGGCCGCATAAATGTCTTCTTTTGAAAAGTGTCTGTTCATATCCTTCACCCACTTTTCGATGGGTTTGTTTTTTTTTCTTCTAAATTTGCTTTAGTTCTTTGTAGATCCTGGATATTAGCCCTTTGTCAGATGGATAGCTTGCAAAAGTTTTTTCCCATTCTGTTGGTTGCCAGTTCACTCTAATGATTGTTTTTTTTTTTTTTTTTTTTTTGGCTGTGCAGAAGCTCTTAAGTTTAATTAGATCCCAATTATCTCTTTTAGTTTTCGTTGCCATTGCTTTTGGTGTTTTAGTCATGAAGTCCTTGCCTGTGCCTATGTCCTGAATGGTATTGCCTAGGTTTTCTTCTAGGGTTTTTATGGTGTTAGGACTTATGTTTAAATCTTTAATCCATCTGGAGTTAATTTTTGTATAAGGTGGAAGGAAGGGGTCCAGTTTCAGCTTTCTGCACATGTATCGATGGAATGTATCACAAAATAATAAAAGCTATTTACGACAAACCCACAGCCAATATCATACTGAATGGGCAAAAACTGGAAGCATTCCCTTTGAAAACTGGCACAGAGAAGGGTGCCCTCTCTCACCATTCCTATTCAACATAGTATTGGGAGTTCTAACCAGAGCAATCAGGCAAGAAAAAGAAAAAAAGGTATTCAGTTAGGAAAAGAGGAAGTCAAATTGTCTCTATTTGCAGATGACATGATTGTATACTCAGAAGACCCCATCGTCTCAGCCCAAAATCTCCTTAAGATGATGAGCAACTTCAGCAAAGTCTCAGGATAAAACAAAATCAATGTGTAAAAATCACAAGCATTCCTATACACCAATAACAGAGAGCCAAATCATGAGCAAACTCCCATTCACAATTGCTACAAAGAGAATAAAATACCTAGGAATATAACTAACAAAGGTTGTGAAGGACTACTTCAAGGAGAACCACAAACCACAGCTCAAGGAATTAAGAGAGGACACAAACAGATGGAAAAACATTCCATGCTCATAGTTAGGAAGAATCAATATCGTGAAAATGGCCATACTGCCCAACGTAATTTATAGATTCAATGCTATCCCCATCAAGCTTCCATTGACCTTCTTCACAGAACTGGAAAAAAACACCTGAAACTTCATATGGAACCCAAAAAGAGCCTGCATAGCCAAGACAATCCTAAAGAAAAAGAACAAAGCTGGAGGCATCACACTACCTGACTTCAAACTATACTACAAGGCTACAGTAATCAAAACAGCATGGTGCTGGTACCAAAACAGAGATATAAACCAATGGAACAGAACAGAGGCCTCGGAAGTAACACCACACATCTACAACCATCTGGTCTTTGACAAACCTGACAAAAACAAATAATGGGAAAAGGACTCCCTGTTTAAAAATGGTGTTGGGAAAACTGGCTAGCCATGTGCAGAAAGCTGAAACTGGATGCCTGTCTTGTTTTTAGTCTTACTTTTCTGTTGAGACATAAGAATGAGGTTGCTGTTGGTCACAGGCATATAGCTCCCACCAGAATCCTTGTGCTCAGCCTTCATAAGAGGGGTC
Organism: Cacajao melanocephalus; assembly: GCA_963573385.1. Taxonomy (NCBI): domain Eukaryota; kingdom Metazoa; phylum Chordata; class Mammalia; order Primates; family Pitheciidae; genus Cacajao; species Cacajao melanocephalus. The sequence continues at coordinate 21,876 of CAUYLG010064150.1, read as the reverse complement.
AGAACAAATGTCCCATTCATTTGTTCAAAAAACATTTAAATTTTTGTACATATATATTGAACAATGATTGTGTGCCAGGGACTGTACCAGGTGCCCTGGATAGAATGACAAAGAAGATGGCCAAGGTCCATCTAGGGACTTACATTCCACCGTGGAGTACAAACAATGAATGAATGAATAAACAATAAGTAGACTGGACATGGTGGTTCATGCCTGCAATCCAAGCACTTTGGAAGGCTGAGGCAAGCAGATCACTTGACACTAGGAATTGGAGGATGCAGTGAGCTGATTGCACCACTGTGTTTTAGCCTGGGCAACAGAGTATGACCCCATCTCTAAAAAAAAATTAAAAAATAATTACAGATTGATTTATAATACCTAACACCTCTGTGTACCACTTAATAGCCCTATTCTAAGACCTCACATATATTTCAGGCTGATACATATGAGATTGTTGATAACTGACCATTTTTGGCTCCCCATGATGGCAATTTCGTAGGTTCAACCTAATATTTAGCTAGTGAGCCTCCACAACAGTCCTAGAGATAGGTCCTGTAATGACCACTTAATCAGCAGAAAGTGGGCAAATAAATATTAATAAGTTGCCAAAATTCACAGAACGTGTTTGTGACCAAATCCAGACAATTTGGCCTCGGGGTTCATGCTCTCGTCTGTCAAGTTTTAAACATGGGATGAGGAGTCAGAGAGCAGGAGAAAATCCACTTGAGAGGACATAGTGAGAAAGGGCCTCCTGGAGGAATATATTAGAGCTGAGACCTGAAGGATGAGAATGATTCAGCTGTTAAGTGACCTTGAAGAAATGCCGCTTTCTTAAACCTATAAGGACACGTGAAGTTGTTATTCCAGGAGTGTAGAGCACATCTCCCAAGGTGTGTGCTTCCTAGCGACCACGCTTGGGGCAGGCCTCTCCTGCTGGCCTCGGTATCATTTCCTGGAAGGAGTGTGGCCTGGCTGGGAGCTGCCCTGACTGAGGATCTGTCACTGCTGGGCTCTGTGGATGCTGCAGCTCTGAAGATCCATTCTCACCCACGGCCTTCATGTCCTAGGCCCGAGTCAGAAAAACCCAATAGCAATGTAGACTTTTCAGTCCTCCGTCAGTTGTATGTATCTTCCATACAAAACAACTACCTCCTCAAATGCCCACAGCCTTGTAGGTTTGAACTTATCACCACCACCCCGTGGACTGAGCCATTCTCATGCCTGCTTCCCATCTTGTGTGTCACTGACTCCATTTTTTCCCTAAGCTCTGTAACTAATGCAAGTGTCTCCACTGAGGTTTGTAAAGTGACCATGACAGGGTACCTGGGGCAAAGAAATCCTTAAGATCTTCATTGCTACTTTTTCATAGCTGGTCTACTATCTCTGTTCCTGTTATTCCAGGCCTCCTCAGGCTCTGGGATCCTGACCTTAAGCCATCCTAGACTGTCATATTGTGGGCTTAGCATTGAGTCATTGTCCCTGTTATTCTGGCTGGGGATATGGTGCCCAGTACTCACACGTGGATTTCATTTTTCTCTTCCATCCACCACCTCCTTACCAATGGCACACCTGTTTTAGAAACAGGCTCTTACCTTCATCTTATCCCCAAATTACAACTTATGTTAGAAAAATTATACTTATATTAGAAAACTGTAATTCTATTTTGGTTCCTGTCCAAGTTTCTCTTTTGCCTTTGAATCTTACCAAGGTTTTCCCAGTGATGGGAAGCCTGTCCTTGGATGGCTGTCCCATGGCTTGCAGCCTGCTTTCTTTGAAGATCACTAGACGGGATCACCAGGTATCACTTGCTAGATCTTCATTTCCAACATTAACTTCCTTACTGAGATCTGAAGCTGCTTATTCATATCCTGTCCCCTCTTCACCCATGCTTACTGCTGAATGGGCTGGGATTAAAGAAGTAACTGAGTGCCTGAGTGTGGTCAGAAGTGGACCTCAAGTGAGGATGACTTAGGGTTGGTCATGGGCTAGGCAAGCCCACCTGTAAGTGTTAGGAGGATGTCATAAACCTAGAGAGGGAAGTCTGGTAATGACTTTGAGCAGGGACTCTGGACTCACACAGATCTAGGTGTGAATCCTGGACAGCTCACTTAATCTCCCTGTCCTTCAAATTATCTTTCCAAAAAGTAAGCATAATCCTAATATGAATTTAGTGCTTACAGAGTGGTTGTGAAATTTGAAAGATGATGTCCTTAGAGGTTTTACCTCTGGACAAGATGGAGTAAGAGGGTCTGGATTTACCATTCTGTTTGATGCAAAGAAAGAACAAACAGACAAAATATATAAAACAATAGTTCCAAGAGTTTGGACACCGGGCAACAAAGGGCTGTGATCCCTGAGAGAGAGAAAACAAATGAGGGGAGCCCAGCTTACTCCATTGAGGGGCTTTTAGTTTGTGATGTAAGCAGAGGAAACTCAGGCAGAGCCTGGCAAACTTCATGACTTGAGGAGAGAGGGGAGGGTCTGAGGAGTCCAATGTGGCTGAAGTTTGCAAGACCAAATACTGCAAAGGAGAGCTACACAGGAAGAACCTCAGGATCTGTACAGGGTCTGTCTCAAGTATTTGGCAGAGTACTGATCAACCACATGAATGTTAGAAAAATAATCAAGGCCTGAGAAATAGTCATCTAGAAGGATTATAGAGAAGAGTGTTGTGGGCTATGACAGTGCTGCAAAGTGTGCGTGTTCCACCACCAAGACTGAAAAAACTAATAATGAGTGAGGCATAGGGGGCCATACTCAGGAAGGTCTGGCCCCAGGAGTGAAGAACACTTGGCCCTAGTCTGAACACTGCTCTAGTCCCGGCTAACACATTTAAAAGCAAGACTCATAAGGATCATACTGTTTCAAAGTAACTTAACTATTTCTGGGAATACAAAATTATCCAGAACCCAGTAAGGTAAAATTCATCATGTCTGGAATGCAATCGATGATTACTAGAACACAAAGAAGCAGAAAAATAGAAAGAAAATAATAAAAAATGATCAAGAAATGATGTAGATGTTGGAATTGGACAAAGACCTTAAACAGTTATTATACCTGTATTAGTATGTTTAAAAAATTAAACAGAGACATGGAAGATATAAAAAACACTCAATCTAACCTCTAGAGAGAAAAAGCAATAAAACAAATATCTGATTAAAAAATGCACTGGATAAGATTAACGACAGAGTAGAGAGACATTGCATAGGGAAAGATTAGTAAATTGTAAGATATAGCAATAGAAACTCCCAAAATGAAATACACAGAGGAAAAAAAAGAATTAAAAAAAAATGGAAAGATCTATGTGACAACTTCAAGCAGCCTGTATACATGTGATTGATGTTTCTGAGAAAAGGATAGAGAGGAGTCAGAAAAAATATTTGAAGCTACAGTGGACAAAAAGTTTTTCTAAAGTTGATGAGAACTATAAAACCATAGATACCAGACAGAAAATCAGCAAAGATACAGTAGACTTGGACAACACTATCAACCAACTTGGCCTCATGACATTTATAAAACAGCCTTACCCAATAACAATGAAATGTATACCTTTTTAAGTGCACATGGAACATTAAGTTTTTGTCAGGGATAGAAGCTGCCTTTGAATGGCTGTCCTGTGGCTGGGAACCTGCTTTTTATTGCACATTGCCAGATGTGCCATGGGCAAGATAGACCATATCCTGGGCCATAAAACAAATCTTAATAAATTTAAAAGAATTTCGGTACTAGAAAATATGTTGTCTGGCTACAATGAAGTGAAATTAGAAATCAATAACATAAAGATATCTAGAAAATAACCAAACATTTAGAAACTAAAATATACTTCCAAGTAATCCATCAGGTGAAGGAAAAATATCAAAAGTATTTTGAATTGAAAAAAAGTATAACATATTAGACTTTATGTGATGCTGCTATGGCAGTATTTAGGGGAAAAATTATAGCACTAAACATCTTTATTAATAAAAAACAGTCTCAAGTCAGTGTGTCACCTTTTATGTTAATAAACTAGAAAAATAAGGGCAGCTAAACCTAAAGTAAGAAGAAATAAAATAACAACTATTAAAGCAAAAATCAACAAAATAGAAAGTCTGGCTAGAGGTTTGTCAATTTTATTTCTCTCCAAGAACTAATAACACGGATCAGGACTCAAAGGGGGAAGAAACAAACTACCAATATCAGGAATGAGAAGAGACATCACTACAGATCTACTGATATTAAAAAGTCAATGAGGAAATATTGTTAGCAACTTTATAAATTTGACATCTTAGAGGAAACTGACAAGTTTCTTGAAAGGCATAAACTGCTGATGCTTACTCAAGAAAATATTAATAACCTGAATAGTCCTTATAGCAAATAAAGACCTTGAATTTGTAATTAAGACATTTACAAAGAAAACTTTAGGCTCAGATAGCCTCACTGGTGAATTCTTCCAAATATTTAAAAAAGAGATAATATCAATTCTACATAAACTGATGCAGAAAATTGAAGATGAGGAAATAATTTTCAGCTCATCCTTTGAGACTGGCATTATCGAAACTGGATGACATTAGAAGTAAAGAAAACTACAGATCATTTTGCAAACATAGATGCAAAAATTAAAAAAAAAATTTTGTCAAATCCAATCCAACCACACATAAAAATCAAAATATATCTTGAACAAGATGGATTTATCATAAAGAACCACATAGTTTAATATTTAAAATCAATCAATTGAATTTATCATGTTAGTAAACTAAAAAATAAAAACTATATGATCATCTCCATAGAGACAGAAAAATCACATGACAAAATGTAATACCCATTCCTGAAAAACCTCCTAGCAAACCAGGGATAAAAAAGAGAATTTCATCCTGATAAAGGGCATCTACAAAAGTATCTACAACTAACATCATACTTTATAGTGAAAGACTGATTTTTACCCCCAAATATCAAAAATAAGGGAAATATGTCTGCTTTCTCCTCTTCTATGCAACATTAGAAATTCTGGGCTGGGCATGGTGACTCATGCCTGTAATCCCAGCACTTTGGGAGGTCCAGATGTGGATCACCTGAGGCCAGGAGTTTGAGACCAGCCTGACCAATATGGTGAAACCCCATCTCTACCAAAAATACAAAAATTAGCTGGGTGTGGTGGCATGTGACTGTAATCCTAGCTACTTGGGAGGCTGAGGCAGGAGAATCGCTTGAACCCAGGAAGTGGAGGTTGCAGTAAGCCGAGATCATGCCACTGCACTCCAGCCTGGGCAACAGAGTGAGACTCCATCTCAAAAACAACAACAACAAAAAGAAAAAACCCAGAAATTCTGATTAGTGCAACCAGGAAAGAAAAAGAAGTTTAAAAAAAAAAATGGAAAGGAAGAAGTAAAACTGTCTTTCATTGTAGAGTACATGCTTGTCTATGTAGAATGGTCTTTTTCAACCTCTGCTGGGCATTTTGGTCCTGATAATTCTTTGTTGTGAGGGACTGTCCTATGTGTTGTAAGATGTTTAGTGGAATCTCTGGCCTCTAGCCACTAGATGCCAGTAGCACTGCCCATCCTCTCTCCATGAGGTGACAACCAAAAATGTGTCCAAGCATTGTTTTATGTCTCCCCAGAGGGGTAAAAACCCCTCCCACTTGATAACTTCTGATAACAGAAAATCTGATGGAATCTACAGAAAAGCTATGATACTAAAACTAATAAGTGAGTTTACCAAGATATGATACAAGATCAATATACAGAAATCAATTGTATTTTTATATACTAGCAATGAACAAATGAATATGGAAATTAAATATCAGTACCATTTACAGTAGCATCAAAAGCGTGACAGATTTTACAAAAGATGTTAAAAACTGTACGCTGAAAACTATAAGATATTGTTGAGAAACATTAAACAAGACTGAAATAGATATACCCTAACATGGGCTGGGAGAGTTAATATTTGTAAGATGTCAACTGTTCCTAAATTAATTTATAAAATTAATGTAATCACAATCAAAATTTCATCAATCTTTCATGTAGCAATTGACAAGCTAATTCTAAAATTTACTGAAAATGCAAAAAAAAAAAGTCAAGAATATCCAAAACAACTTAAAAAAAAAAAAAACAGGAACAAAGTTGAGAGCAAATGCTACCTGATTTCAAGACTAATAAAAGGTACAGCAGTCAGGACAGTGTGGTATTGATATAAAGACAGAAAAAAGTGTCAGTGGAAAATAGTAGAGTCCAGAGACCTGCAGATACATGGAAAGCAGGTTTTTGACAAAGGTGTAAAAGCAATTCAGTGGAGAAAGGATGGTTTTTTCAACAAATGGTGCTAAACAATTGGATACGCTTATGCCAACAAAACAAAGGAAAAGCAAATTCAATTTGCATAATTTTGCAAAATTAACTCAAATTGGTTATAATTCCAAGTACTTCTAGAAGAAAATATAGGATAAAATACTCATGATCTTGGATTAGGTAAAAGTTTCTGAGATGATATACCAAAAGCATAATCTATGAAAACTATTGCTAAACTTCATGAAATTTAAAAACTTCTGCTTTTCAAAAGATACTGTTGGGAGAATGAAAGGACAAATCAGACTGGGAGAAAATATTTTCAGAGCATATATTTAATAAAAGACTTGCATCTAGAATATGCATAGAACTCTTAAATCTCACCAATAAGAAGACATCAACAAAATTAAAACTTTGAACTTCAAAGAATATCAACAAGAAAGTGAAAAGATTTTGCAAATTACAAATTTGATAAGGGACTTGTATCTAGAATATATAAAGAACACTTAACAACTCAATAATAAGACAACCCAATTTAAAAATGAAGAAAGAATCTGAATAGACATTTCTCCAAAGTAGGTATAATAGTGGCCAATAAACACAGGAAAAGGTGCTCAACATCATTAGCCATCAGAGAAATGCAAATCAAAACTACAATGAATTACCATATCATACTCGCTGGGATAGCTATAATAACTAAAACAGATCATGACAAATACCTGAAGGAATGTGGAGACATCAGAGCACTTACACAGCGCTGACAGGAATGTGAAATGGTACAACTCTGGAAAATAACACATCCGTGTCTTGGAAGATTAAGACTAGAAGTACCATATGACCTAGCAATTCTACTTCTAGGTATACACCCAAAATAAATGAAGGCATATGTCTACACAAACAATTGTACACAAAAATGTTCATAGCAGCAGCATTCATAAAAGCCAAAAAATGGAAACAACACAAATGTCCATCAACTGATGAATGGATAAATAAATTGTGTGTGTCCTAGTCATACAATGGAATATTATTTGTCAAAATAAACGAAGCACTAATATACACTATAACGTGAATGAACCTTGAAAACATTATGCTACATGAAAAAAGACAGCCACAAAGGATTATTTATTGTATGATTGCATTCATATGAAATGTCCAGAACAGGCAAATCTTTAGAGGCAGAAAGCAGATTAGCGGTTTTGTAGTGCTTGTTAGATGATGGATGGGAAATGGGGAGTCACTGCTAATGTGTATAAGGAGATGAAATGTTCTCAAATTGATTATGGTGATGATTCAAAATCTGTTAATATGCTAAAAAGCACTGACTTGTATACTTTAAATTGGTAAATTTTACGATACCTAAATTGAGAAGAAAGCTTTTATTAAATATGTACACATGCATGCACACGTACACACACCCACACACATCATGTAAAAGACTGGACCCTCTAAAAGGAGGCAGGACTTTTTGAAGTAATGGAAATTTTCTGTACCTTGAATGTGGTGGTGGCTACCGAGGTGAATACATTTGTCAAAACTCGTTGAGATATATGTAAGTTAATTCTCAATGAAGTTGATTTTTAAAAGTCCCAATAATAAGGAAAAAATAAATTTGAAATGGGCAAAAGATTTGAAATCACTACAGATGGCAAATAAGCACACGAAATGATATACAACATTAGTCATTAGAAAAGTGCAAATTAAAACAGGTATACCACTACGTGTTAGAATAGCTATTGACTGAGTGTCAGCAAAGATATGTTGGATCCAGAATGCTCAGTCACTGTTGGTGGTAACGTAACATGGTCTAACCATGTTGCAGAATGGTTGACAGTTTTGTAAACATTCAGCAGGCATCTACCACGTGACCCATTCCACTCTTAGGTATTTACCCAACAGAATTAAAAACACATGTCCATATAAAGACTTCTATACAAATGTTCATAGCAGTTTTATTTGTAATTGTGCAAAGCTGAAAATAATCCAAATGCCTATCAACAGGTGAATAGATAAACAAATTGTGGTATATACTAGTCAGCGATATAATAGAGTGACCTTCTGAGTATAAACTGTATGAATCCATTTATTTTAAGACATTAGAAAATGAAAATAAACCCATAGCAACAGAGAGCAGATCAATAGTTGTGTGGCAAGGTACAGGAGGGAGAACACAGGGAAATTTTGGGGCCTGATAAACAAGTTCACTATATTGATCATGGCGATAATTTTATTGCTGTATATATGTCAAACTTTATCAAATTGTATATTTTAAATATGTGTGGTTTATTGTATGTCAATTCTACCTCCATAAAGCTGTAAAAACAAAGATAATCCATTTAAAGTACCTGGCTTACAGTAAGAGCCTGTTTTCTCTAATTGCTCCCTGGCTTTACACACCGAAATTCTAGGAAGAAGTCTCCCACCCTGGCTTGGACGGGCCCCTGAGACACAGACTGGCTTGTCCTCAGTGCTGCCTAGTCCCTTTCTAAAACACATTTGTTAGGGAAAAGAGGTCACCACCAATCCCTCTATCCTCTCCAAGAAGAGCTGGCTTATTTAGTCTGTCATATTTCTTTACCCACACCAGGCTTTCTTGGAGGCTGGGCTTTAATAATAATTTTTGTATTATTTATTTTGTTGTAAATGTCCACGGTTGTAAATAGCCAACCTATGCAGATCAAACCATCTCCATCAGATTAACTCTACCAATATTTTTTCAATATAAGTTTATGTAAGTCTACAGGAAGATAAAGAAGCAAAGATGAGTGAGAAAGCGGTGATGTCTACAAGGACACCACGGCAGAGAGGGATTTAGGGGCTAGAGTAGGAACACTAGTGTAGTGACTGCATCCAGTGGGCAGAAAGAGATTGAAATATGGGGAGCTGCAGATACACCAACACGGGGTTTTACCAACACCAGAGCACCGTCTGCGTCTTCCTCTGTGAGTTTTGTGGGCTCATCCTAACACCCCAGATGCTCTCTTTTCCTTCCACTGCCAGGGAGACCACATATCACCCAGGGGAAGGAGGGAACATGTCTCCCTGCTGATTGCCTGCTCTCTCTGCCTGCACCCAGAGGAATGGAAAGACTCTGAGTTATCAGATGACTGGGGGAGTCTAGCATTTTCTGTCTTTGCCGGTGCTGCTATCTGCCCCCTCCCAGAGATCTGCTAGCTGAGCTTGTATATCTGATTTATGGAGGGCTTCTAAAGACAACTTTCAGCTGTGTATTTGTATGCAGCTCTCTGTATGGGCTACTCGACAGGCATTCAGATTTAGGGGGAGAAGCATACGCATGTCAGAAGGAAGCAGATGCTGTATAATCAAAAGTAATTTAGAAGGAAAGGAGATAGTGAGAAAAGGACAGACCCCACACCCAGCATCAGGAGGCTTTGTGCCACTGCTCTACTCTTTTCTGAGTCTCCTCTGGGCTCTTTGTGTCCCAAGTAGCTACATCAAAAGCCACGGGCACCCTTCTGATGGCTTGGTATACAGCTATAAAAGTAGCAGCCATAAGAGATGGGAGTTATGGGCCCCCAGATGTCTCAGAACCCAGCCAGTGCCATCAGAGGGTTCAGATTGTTAGAGGGTGAGGTAGAATAGGCCTTCAAAGAGGTTACCAAACCCATAGCCAATAAATGAATGCAGCGGGGTGAAGTGTGAAGATCATGGTCTTTGGAGTCTGTAAACTCTAAATGTCACTTGGGCTGAGATTGTACTCCTTCCTTTTCTGATCTTGGAAAATTATGTGCTCACTCATAGCCTCATTTTATCAGCTGTAAAATGGGGTGATAATAATAATGCTTGTCTTTTCACGGTTGTTTTAAGGATTAAATGGAATGCTATTAAGTGCTAAACAGTGGAATATACTAACATACAAAAAGATAACCTTTTAGGTGGTTTCATGTATTTTAAAATCTTTTTTATTTTAAATAGGGAGGGTGTTTTGCTATGTTGCCCAAGCTGGTCTCTAACTCCTGGGCTTAAGCCATCCTGCCCCTTTAGCCTTTCAAAGTGCTGGGATTACCATCATGAGCCACTGCATCCAGCCTTGGAGGTTTTAAATATAAGAGGCATTGTATTTGGCTGAGAAAAGGAATCTTCAGCTGCCAAAGATGTTTCCTTGGACTACAGAAGCCTGAGGGTCAAGTCAGGGTACTAAATGATTGAAACAAAGACCATGCCCACATTGAATGGGACGTCCTTTCAGATTTAAACCACAGTCCACAGTCCACCGTCAGCCTTGGGATCTCACAGCCTACAGGCAGGACATCAGTGAATGCTGCCTCTCTTTCCTACTTGTTTTAGTGAACAGGAAACATTTGCTGGCTCAGAAAGAAGGGCTTGACCTCAAGCAAAATAAAAAAAAAAAAAAAGGACAACTTTCAGGAATCAAAATGACTTGTATTCACAAACCATCTTCAAAAGTGGATCTCTCTCTCTCACACACTCTCTCTTTCTCTCTCTCTCTCTCTCACACACACACACACACACACACACGCACGCGCAGATGTCACTGGGTATTAGTCGGGGGTAAGGAAAATAAAAAATTGCATGTCACTGGAACAGCATGTTGCTCTTGTTGGGAAGTAGAACATTTTCCTTCAGTGCGAAAGAAAATGTCTCTTTATAGGACCTTGACGGTCCTATCAATAGGTCATGTGTCTTTGTACATAAGCAAATAACAATTATTTAATCATCCTCTTTCCAAAGAATCATGGGAAGATTCAGTCCTCTAAAATCTCTACCTGAGTAGAAAAGGGAATTCCCTATGGTCTCTCGTAAACTGGAATCCTCTCCAAATTCCCCTAGTGCTTTTAGCTCTACATTTGTTGATAAGTTTCCCCTGGTTCCATGGTTGCTGACTGGTTCTGTCCTTGGAGACCACAGAATATGCTGGATGAAGCTCCCAGCCTCTGCCACTATCCCTTGTCCTCTTGTCTACTTAATATGATGTGTTCATTTTCATTGCTGCTGGTAGTGCTCTTCTTGTTACTATCTGGACTCTTGCCCATTTTGGACACACTTTTTTCCCCTTTCGCTGAAAATCCGAACACAAACAACCATGGAAATGGTTAGGTAGTAAAAAGAGGGGCTTGGTAGGCCCCTCTGTGCAATGCTGCTCATATTTATCTTCACTTTTAGTTTCTTTTAATTGATGAATGAACATTAAAGTATTTAGGGTAGTACCCGGCACATATTAAACATTATATGCATGCCCTCTATCATCATCATCCTTATCATTTTTATCATATAAAAAATTGAACCATGACACATGGTTCACAATTTACAAAAGTAATTTCACAGACTACCGTGTTTCATGTTCTAGTAGGTTTCCAAAGGTTACCACTGTTTTCTTTACGGAATTTGGAGATCTTACACTGGGACATTGTGGGGCAGAGACGGGTGCTCTAGCCTAGATGAGACGGCCTGGGCTGGGAGGGGAGCGTAGACTTTCTCATCTTTTCTGGGTGTATTGCTGATGAAAGTGTCCTCAGGAATCACCCCTAATCACAGTGGCTGGCACATTGTAAGTAAGTACCTAAGGTACATTAACAGAGTATCTCCCTGAGGTTCCCTCTTTGCAGTTGTACTTGAAAGCAGCCCCAGGCCTCATCAAGCAGCCCTGTGTAGGGGCCCAATAGGGTCCCTTCTCACAGCCACTCTGGGGTGTCTTATCTTTAGGCTCCCACTCCTGGAGGAAGGGAGTGTACTTGCTCTCAAAACAGCAAAGGGACTGCGCCTTTCTTATCCAATTTCTTATCCTGTGCCCAATCTGAGTGATTATTGTTTTGCTCCCTCATCTGCCTTTCTCTCTGCTGGATAAGCAGTTTGTGCTAATACTCTTTTCCTTTCCAAATCTTTTGTTCTACAGATAGTGATCATGATAATAACAATCTTTCTCTTTTGTACAGTGCTTCACAGTTTTCAAAGCACTTCCTCTGCCATTTTCTTTTCCCAAAAAAAAAAAAAAAAAACAGGATGGGTAGACAGGGACGTGGCACTATCATTCTCATTTTACAGGTGAGATATGACACTCAGAGAGGCACACACTTTTCTAAGGTCACACAGCTAACAGAACCAGAGCTAGAGTTCAAGGCCTTCCCTTGAGGCCCCTGTAGTGTTCGCTGGTGCATATGATTTCCTGTGCGTGAGTAGCAGGTGTGGAAGCTCAGAGACAGGAATGAGTGAGCTTTAGGATCATGAACAACAACAGTGGCTGTGGTGGTGGTGGTGTGAGAAACAGCTAAGGAGATGTAGGGAAAAGCCAGCAATGTCAGGCTTAAAAATGGCTAGAGTTAAGAATTCGGAAATGAGAATTTAAATAACCAAGAAATGTAGTCAACATCCAGTAAGAACTCCATTAGTTGAATTAACAAAGGAGTGAATAGTATCAAAGAGAAATATATTCTTTAGCTCCTCTCTGAGGACATGCACGTGTGCTTACAATCAATTTACTCGCATTAGGTAGAGGGAATTGGAACCTCCTAAGGCAATGGTTCTCAATTTTGACCCCCAGGGCATGTTGGGAAATGCCTGGGAAAATGCTGTTGGTTGTCACAACTGGGGAGGGGTTTTATGGCATCAGGGAAAATAGGCCAGATATGCTTCTGAGCATCCTACAAGGCACAGGACAGCCCTCACAACAGTTATCCAGCCCAAAATGTCTGTAATGCGAGGGCTGAGAAACGCACCCTCAAGGAATAAACATTCCACACTTTGCCCTATTTTCAGCATGGAGACACTCTTGGCATTACCCCTTTTTTGTGGGTCTATACATATGACTGTTGGATGATGGAGTTCTTAAGAGAAAAAGAAGGACTTTAGGAATTCGATTCTGAAATAAAATAATGGCTCAGCTCAATATTTGTTTCCTCTTTACAAAATTGACCATACCCTCCTGTGTGGAGAATAAGGAAATGATGAAATCAGTGCCAACTGATGCTTTACAGGGCTGTGTTCCCAAGTGTTGGCAACGTTAGATCTGAAACATTGACAATGAATCTGCACAGATCTTGAGACTAGGGTTCTCTGTTGAGAGTTCAGCAAGAAAGGATTGGTTGGGGGAAAAAAAAAACTGTGAAAGGATGAGAAGTCCGTGGAATGTCAGGGCTGGAAGAAGACTTAGAGATTATGTAATACTGTCTTTTTACAGGTGGGAAACTGAGGCCCCAGAAAGTTTGCACTGATAATGGGATGATGAGATCCAAACTCAGGATTCTGAGTTGTTGAGGTAAAACAATGCCCCAAAATATACTTTAGTGTCATCCCAGTTTGCACCAGGCCAGCTCTGGTGGGAGTATTTCTTTGGGTTTACTATGGCATTGTTAATTCCAACATGGAGAAATCTGAGGTATGTTCCCTTGGAAGATATGGATTCTTTGGTACAATATTGACTGGATGATACTTATACCACTACTGAACATTTACACAACATCTGATCCTTTCTGAAAATGTTTTGCATGTGCTCTTTCTCACCTTCCAGCCCCTGTATTTGCTGTTTTATGGATGTGTGGGGGTGCTCTTCTTTTCTTCTTTCCATTTTCCTAATCATTCTTTCCTCAGCAACTCATCCCCCACTTCTGTGAATCTTCCCCCAACTCTGCACGTACACACATGCACACCCCACATAGAATACCTCTGTCCATGCTGCGTACATACTTCTGTACATACTTTTTTTTGTGGGAAAAAATCTGTATGATTTCTATGCTTTGCACACACTTCTGCTGTATAATAACCTGTATCATGTTGGATTTTGTGGAAGCCAATAAATAACACCCCCTTTCCTCCCCTGTTGAATTCGGAATCAATCGAGAAATAAGACACAGTTGTCAAACAGATGGAAATAAAAATACCAAGTTTAATGGTAAAATTTATTACAGAACATGGCTTAGTTCAGCAGCCAAGTGTGGCTCCCTAATAATTTCCTCCAGAGTGAAACTCACCCATCCAGCCACAGGCGGAATTAGAAATGTTCTGTGGGAGTGAGTGAGATGATGGAAAGAAAGAGGCCCCACGATGTTTCCTTCCTGGAGATTGCTAACTTTTTCCTTTCTTTAGGACTAAATATTTCAGAGTTGACATCCAGATACACAGTCTGTCTCCTCTCTTAGATTGTGAGTGACTTGGGGGCAGGGATAGCATATGGTCTATCTTTGTTTTCTCAACTCCAAGTTTAGTGTCTGGCACATAACAGGTCTGCTAAATGGATGATGTTAAACATACTTCATACCTCTTTCTTCTGCCTCATTTCATTTCTTTCAAACAAAAATTTCATGCTTCCCCAGGCAAGCTCCACCCCACCTCCTACATGTACCACCTAATCTCCCAATGTCCCTGTGAGGTAGTTTTGCTTCCCCTTTTGCAGAACAGAAAAATGAAACTCAGAGCTGTTTAGTAACCTGCTTGGTTGTCAGATTCAGCCAGCAAGCGATGGGTAAAGCCATGTTCAATGTGCCGCCTCCTTAGCCTTCACATAGGGTGCTGTGGGACTTCTTGCTCACTAGCGTATCACTCTCCTCTTTCTGCATCCTCGCCCAAATTTTTAGCCAGCCCTGACCAAGGCAGGACTTTGGATAGACTTAATTCTTAATCTAGTGAGTTTGTAGACTTAAGACTTACCTATGTTCAGTCACCAAACTATCATTAGAATTGCTCCTGCCAAAACATCGTGAGATGTCTCTACTCGGGGAAACCACTGGACCCTGTATACTCCCCAAGCCATAGCTCATCCTCCTGTCTTCTGAGGTCTCCCTTTCAAAGTTGTCACCCGTCCAAGGCTCACCTTCAAGTCAGAAGGCCTGCCCCGAGTTCAGCCCTGCTGAACAACTATGTCCCAAGGACATATTTCAGAGTAATGACTACCTGTTTGGTGTTACTGTTATTCTCTGCAAATGTATTCTGCCTAGCTGGTCAGGCTCTCAGTACTCTCTCCTGGAAGACCCATGGGCTTATCAACGCCTTAGACACTGTAGCCATCCAAGCTGTCACACAGAGTTAGCACCTGGTATAAGGTCTCCAACTTTTATCTACCTGTCTTGGTGGGCAGGGCCCAGATGAGATTCCAGCCTACTCTTTTCTCTTCTGTCATCTTCTTGCAGCCAGGAGCAGAACCTCATCCCTTAAAGACAAGACTCATCATTTGCGAGGTAGGCGGGGACAAGTAGATTTCATTTTCTCTATTTTTAAAAATGAAAACACAGAAATCTAAGGAAACTAAGAAGCCTGCCCAAGGTCATGCAGGTCTGACGTTCTTGGAAGAAAATCAGGGCTTAGAAAATATTGATCATTGTGTCTCTGCATGCCCAGTCTGTCTCTTCACTATATAACCAGACTGTCCCTCCTGGCCTCTACAAGCCCACGCCTCCCTATTCAATCAGAAGGACATACAATGAGGGGGAAAGAATGAATTTAAAAAAGACAAAAATATTTCACAATTCAGCATAGCTCTAATCTGACATGACAAGGCCAAGTCCATCTTTTCACACTGACAATTACTTCAAGGGCATCGATGCCATGGCATCATTAAAGTAATGGCAAAGATGGATTGTACAACATTGTAGATCAATGTGCTAAGTATTGTTCAACGTGTTCAATGAAATAAAGTGTTGAATCATTAACCTTACCAATGTCAATGTATTGTCACTATCAAATTCCGCTAAATGAACATCCACGACCCTCATTAAAAAGTGCACTTTGAAGCAACTAATATATTAATACCTTATTGGCCAATGATAAGAGGCTCTCCAGGGCAGGGCAAAGAATCTGGACAGAAGCTACGAATATTTGATGGAGAGGGGAAGAGTGACAAATGCAAATGTGGAGATGTGGACTGGATCTGTGATTGAGAAGGAGGTAGAGGGATGAAGAAAGGATCACAGAGAACTTTGTGAATACTTGCTTCCTTGATAGGCAGGTCTGGTTAGAATAGGCAGAAATTGATGGTGAACTGAAGAAGAAAACTGTAACTTTCCATCTTGTCTTCTTTCAGGATATCTTTCTGGTTCAGAAAGGGTTAAATCACTGGTTTTGGCCTTAATCCAACTCAGAACCTCAACAAAATGAGAACGTGCGTACAAAGAAAGCAGTGGATACGTGCAGGGTGCATTAGATGGCTGGCCTAAGGAACAGCTGCCGCCTCTTCTTGCCACCTTCCCCACTGTCCTGCGGTGGTGAGAGCCCATGGAGTGGAGAGCCGAGACAAAGACAATGGATGGAGTTCCAGGGACTTGAGTTCTGCCTCCAGTTCTGCTGCCATTGCAAGAAGTCAGGTAGGCAATTCCATTTTCTAAGCCTCAGTTTCCTTGTTTCTAAAACAAGGGGCTTTGGAGGACAAAGTGGTTTTCAAACAGTTTTTTTTTTCTGGGTCTTCAGCATCTGTGGGGGTGATAGGAGCCACTGAAGAAAAAGAAGAGCAAGGAGGAGCAGGAATCTGATCTCTTTCCCTCCTCTCTCCAGAGCAGCTCTACTTGCATATATTGTGTATTAGTCTTCTGCGTAACAGTTCATTAAAAAAACAAACCTCCCTGCTGCACAAGACAAAACAAACAAACAGATTTGAAACAAAAACTCTGAACCTTGTAATCCCCCAAATTCAATCATATTTAACACCAAAATATACTCACTGAAAAGTGATAAATGCAGTCCGTCATTTAGTCTTTGTATCTCTGGACTGTCAATCAGACTGATTTTTCCCGTCTAACAAGGCTTCTGATTATCTTGGCACCACGTAGAAAGAACTTCATTGTGTCTCTACCATCAGAACATGCATTAATGCCTCATGGTCTGATGATAAGCTCCCCAGAGTAGGGTGAGAACATTTGAAAGAAAGCCAAGCACAGTGAGTGAAGAAGGGAAGGGTTCTCCAGGGGAGGGGTAATGGTGGCTAAAGGGGCAGAAGTGCTGATGCAGAGTGGTGAGGGATATTGGGCAACTGGTGTGGTGGCAATGCACATTTTACAGCCAAATAGGATTTTGATTGTCCAGTAATTTCTGAGAACTATTTGCCCAGCTATTCCAAGTTTTGTATTACTTATTGGCTGAATCAGGGTGATTTGTTTTTTTGTCTTTATAATGTGTACTAAGTGCCTTATTTATCATATACTTCTGCTGCGGGTGGCTGATTTTTACTCTTATTCATTCTCCGAACTGCCTATGAATATTCTTCAAAACCCAAAGAAACTCTTTTAAAAGTTTACATTTTTGTTTCCTGAGCCCAGCTCTGCAGAGGGTCCCATGGTAGGGCCCATGCTCTTAGTAGCACTCTGGAGGTCTCTCTTAGGTTACCTGTCTCCATTTGGGGATTTCCAAGTCAAATCTCACAAGAAATGCTTGCATAGAAATCACACAAGTGAATACCATAAAGCTAACGAAGGAACTCTAGTTATTTATATGTGTTTTTTTTTAGAAAGTGAGTTGAGTATCCTTGAGTCAGGAATGATTATTTTAAAGAATACTCCTTTACCTGATTGTGTGCTCTTTGAAGGCAGGGACAATTATCTTTATTTAATTTTTTCATATTACACTCCTTATTGATCTTTTAGTTATCTTTTAAAAATTTATTTTTAGTTATCTTTAATTTGTTCTTTTACACTCTTTAGCAATCAATATTATTGTTATTGCTGTTATGTATTTCTGCCAGTGTTTCCTAGACTTGTCTGATGGTATGAATTGCTTGGAGTGCTTGAGCAAAATACATATTCCCAAGCCCGTTTTCTAGAGTTTAACTTAGTAGATGTAGAATGGTTGCCCAATGATCTGTAATTTTACCAAAAGTGTACTTCATGATTGTTACGATCATACTGATTATATAATCGATTGACCAATTCAGGTTCCAAGATAGTCCTCAGCAAACGTTTGCAAAGAGTAAGGACGTCCAAGGTGCAGGATTAATGACTCAGGTGTAGCCTAATGAGGAAGAGAGGTACACATGGAGAACGCCCAAGCAGTCATCTGTGTTTTCTGAGAGCCCAATACTGGGTTATGGGGCTGAGCATATTTCATAGACTCCCATCACCCCACCCCTATCTGCTTCCCCAAACTAGACACATAAAGCCTGAGTCTGCTGTAAGCAGATAGCCAATGGATTGAACAGGCAGAAATTGAGACCCCCCCACTGCCCCCGCCAAAATACTGCTCTTTTGAGAAACAAGCAGTAAATACCAAGTAGGTAACCAGACTGCTATCCATTTTAGGGTGTTTCCAGATTCTGCTTTCCTACTGCATCCTGCTTTCTTTCTGCTTCTCTGCACTCTCTTGTCCCCTTTTCACCGTTAGCAGACTTCACCCTGATAAGAATCTCTGCTTCATGAAAGAGTAAGATGGTCTGAAGTCATGCTGCGCTTGCCTTTTAGGAACACATTTTTAGTAGTGACTTTTCTCTTCACTCTCCTGTTTGTGTGCCTGTCTCAGCTTGTTGATAAATTACTTAGCTAAGGCTCTGCTGCACACATGCCCCCTTGCCCTTGTGATGGCTTCCTGGATCCATGAGATTTTGCATAGTTTAATGAGATCTGCCTGAGCATTGTGCAGTGGGCTAGGGGCTAGGGATAGAACCGTGAACAATATACATCCTTCGTGGCTTAGCATCTGGGGAAGAATAAAAGACCGAAGAGCTAGCACAGGGTAAATGATGAAAAGTGCTAGTTTAGGATTCAACACAGAATGCTATGAGTGCTCACAGAAGGGGCCTTAACTCTGGGTGCATCAGAGAAGGCCTCCTGGAGGAGGTTCCACTTGATCTGCTTCTTAAGGAGTCTGCCAGTCAAAGAAGGGAGCTGGATTGCTGCCTAGGAGGAGGAAGCAACATCCAAAGAAGCAAATATTTAGGAAACTACAGTCCCTAAAGTGCTGTCTGACACCTTTGGTCTTGGACTTTATTGCATTTAGGGAAAAGAGGTCTGGGGTTCAGGAGTCAGAAAACTGTATTTTAATTATTTTTCACTTTTTAATTCATTGTATGGCCCTGGAAAAGTCATTTCTTTTCTCAGTGCCCCAGGGTTATCTTCTGTAGGGAGTTTGGAGAAAATGATCTTTAAAGCATTTTCCAGTTTTCCTACTCTGAATCTTCCTGAAATACATGCATTGTCACTTAGCATGATGAATTTTTCCACTCTCTGAGTTAGGGGTGTGTGTGTGTGTGTGCGTGTGCACATGTGCCTTCATGTGCCTTCATGCATGTATGTGTCAGTAAGGCCTATCCATGTATGGCTGCCTTTGTTGTGGAATTAAAACTCTATGTCTGGGGGAAGACATTGTTTTTTTAGCAAGATAATACAGTGCATCTCACACACACACACACACACACACACACACACACTCCGGCCCATGAGGAGTAGGGGGAGTGAAGAGTAAGTGAAGGAGAGCAGAGCATGGGGCTGTCACAGCCCATGGCTTAAAAATGGCTTGAGTTGCAATTAAAAAAGACAGAGGCCAAAGGTTACTCCCTGGCATTTCACTCAGGGTAGATAATTTTAGAGGGTGATGTGTCTCATCTTGTTGAGATATTCTGAGGGACTCGCAACAGCTTACGTCTAGCCAGCCTGAAATAAAAATCAAAGAGGCCGACACATACAAAGACACCAGAAAGAAGAAGTATGTTGGCAGACAGTGAATGGAGGCAAAACTCAACTTGATTGGCATTGCTCCTGCATCCCTACTTCTTGATTAATAGTAGAGATTAGATAATTTCTAAATTATTAATTATTTCCAGAGATCATATAATATATTAGGTAGTCTTAGGCAATTTAGTCACTGGGAAGGTTAAACGCTCTCTTTACTTGATAATTACCTAATAACCATTACTTTTTTACATTAATTCTGCCCCAGAATTCATTATGACTGGGCTGGGTTATTAAAGCTTGCATAGAAAGAAATAAAAAATCCTGTTGTTTGCATTGATTTAGTAGCAAATGAAATACCCTACTAATACCAAGCTTATCCAGAACAGTCTGGAATAGTTTCTCCTGCCAGTGTGTTACATTTGCTCCTGGATTCACCTTTGTGTCCACTAGCAAGAAGTGCAAACGGAAATGCAAATGAGTCCTTACCTAGGGAAGTCTGAGGCCAAGAGGGAAATAACCTGCAAGAGAGGAAGGTGAAAGCAATTAAAGAAGGGCTTCCCTCTCTCCAGAATGTCAGAGACTCTTCTGGAGAAGCTGCTGTTTCCTGCAAACCCTCTTCATGGTCCGTTGCTAACAGGTCTCCCAAATGAACACCTCCGTTATCTTTGTCCTTTTGGCAAAACTGTTTGCTGAATCAGTGTCAGTGCAGCAACTCCTCAGATGGCCTTGGCCAAGACAAGAATTCATGGGAGCTGCAAACGGGGACAAATAAAAATCGCAGTCTCAAAGGTAAGCTTGGCTTTTGCAAAAGCTGCCCTTGACTGAAATGACGATGAATGCTGACCCCTTATGTGGGCAATGGAGTAGGAAAATAGCGAATCTCGCAGGCAGCTTTGGGCTATATAAGTTGGAATAAGCCTTCTGGAGGGCAATTTGGCAAAATGTGTTAATGACTTTAAGAAGGTGCATATCGTTTGACTCAATATTTTCATGTTTGGAAAGGCACAAATATGTGTGTCTAAAATATTAAAATATTAGTAACAAACTTACTGAATTTTAGAGAGTTGACTACATTAATTGTGATTTATCTACACAATGTGATACTTCTCTTTAAAAATCAAATTCTTTTTTATTTATTGATATCAGAAAATGTTTCCCATCTATCTGCAAATTTTCTTTTAAAAACAGGGGCTTCAAAAAAGTAACTTTCATTTTAAAAGTCTCATAAAAACATGCACTACAAAAGTACGTAAAGAAGGACATAAGCTATGATGTTAACATTGATTATCACTGAGTAATTTTAATTTCTTTGTCGTTTTGTTGTTGTTTGTTTTTGAGCCAGGGTCTCACTTTGCCACCCAGGCTAGAGTACAGTGGCATGATCATGGCTCATTGCAGCCTCAACCTCTATGGCTCAAGCAATCCTCCCACCTCAGCCTCCCAAGCCACTGGGACTACAGATGTGTGTCAGCATGCTGGATCATTTTTATATTTTTTGTAGAGATGGGTTTTCACTATGTTGCTCAGGCTAGTCTAGAATTCCTGGGTTCAAGCCATCTGCCCTTCTCGGCCTCCTAAAGTGATGGGATTACAGGCATGAGCCAGGGAACCCAGCCAATTTTGGTTTCTTGATAATCAGGACACATTGCCCTTTTAATAAGAAAATATACAACAAACTTTACACTTGTCTTTTCGGGTTTAACTTAGCCCAGTAAATGCCTAGATAAACTCATAGAATGTATGTACGAATTAAACATAATCTAAATTATTTAGGAAATATCCAGATCATCTGAACAATAGCAATATGGAGTTCTGAATAGTTGGTTAGCACATATCCATTTTAGAACTGGTTTAAAAATGTAATTCCAACACTTTGGGAGGCCAAGGTGGGTGAACCACCTGAGATTAGGAGATTGAGATCAGCCTGGCCAACATGGCGAAACCCCATCTCTACTAAAAATACAAAAATTAGCTGGGCACATGGTGGCAGGTGCCTGTCATCCCAGCGACTTGGGAGGCTGAGGCAGGAGAACTGCTTGAACCTGGGAGGCGGA
>CAUYLG010064148.1:0-10636 GCA_963573385.1 Cacajao melanocephalus | reverse complement strand
AAAAAAGAAAAGAATCAAATAGATGCAATAAAAAACCATAAAGGGGATATCACCACCAACTCCACAGAAATACAAACTACCATCAGAGATTACTACAAACAACTCTATGCACACAAACCAGTAAACTTGGAAGAAATGGATAAATTCCTGGACAATTGCACCCTCCCAAGCCCAAAACAGGAAGAAGTTGAAACCAATAACAAGGGCTGAAGTTGAGGCAGCAATTAATAGCCTACCAACCACAAAAAGCCCAGGTCCGGATGAATTCACAGCTGAATTCTACCAGATGTACAAAGAGGAGCTGGTACCGTTCCTGTTGAAACTATTCCAAACAATACAGAAAGAGGAAATCCTTTCCAAATCATTTTATGAGACCAACATCATCCTGATACCAAAACCCAGCAGAGACTCAACAAAAAAAGAAAACTTCAGGCCAATATCCATGATGAACATAGATGTAAAAATCTTCAGTAAAATACTGGCAAACCTATTGCAGCAGCACATCAAGAAGCTTATCCATCACGATCAAGTAGGCTTCAGCCTGGGAATGTGAGGCTGGTTCAATATACGCAAGTCTATAAACATAATCCACCGCATGAACAGAACCAAAGACAAAAACCACATGATTATCTCAATAGATGCAGAGAAGGCCTTTGACAAAAGGCAGGAAAGCTTTTTTTCCTCTATTCTAATGTCACAACCTCCAAAGTTATCAGAAACCTATATTTAAGAACACCTGTTAGAGGCCAGGAGAGGGGCCTCATGCCTATAATCCCAGCACTTTGAGAGGTCAAGGTGGGTGGATCACCTGAGGTCAGGAGTTTGAGACCAGCCTGACCAACATGGTGAAACCCCATCTCTACTAAAAATACAAAAAAATTTGATATCTCCCCGTTTTCCTCTCAACTAGGGCACTTATCCTTCCAGTGTCCCACTTCCTTACAGTACACACAATGGTTACACTGCAGGTGCGGGCAATTAGACTCA
Organism: Cacajao melanocephalus; assembly: GCA_963573385.1. NCBI lineage: Eukaryota > Metazoa > Chordata > Mammalia > Primates > Pitheciidae > Cacajao > Cacajao melanocephalus. The sequence continues at coordinate 9,649 of CAUYLG010064148.1, read as the reverse complement.
GTAGCCTTCCAGGAGCCCCCTTTCCCCGCTCTTTTGGGAGCGCTCCTCTAATAGCGGCAGCTGTCCAGTCGGTGCTTCGTAGAGCTTGCTGCTCGTTTTCTCTATGATTTTCTCTACAGCTAACCGCGTCTCTGTTCACAAACACCTGGTTAGCTATTTCCAATTACTGTGAAGCATTCCTGCCTGCAAATCCTGCCTGCTTCTATAGCTTGCTCCTAATGTCTTCTGCACACTGACTGACTAATGCCATATTTACCATGAGTTGGTTTTCAGAGCTCTCAGGATCGAAAGGAGTATACATGCGATAGGCTTCGCATAGCCTTTCACAGAAATGTGCCAGGCTTTCCTCTTTCCCTTGAGTAACCTCAGAGACTTTATTGATGTTTGTAGCTTTCTGGGCTCCCTTCCTCAATCCTTCCAGTAAGGCCTCTCTGTACCGGATTAGCCTTTGCATGACCTCCTTGGTGTCTGGATCCCACTGGGAGTCAGTCCCTGGTAACTGGACCCTGACACACTCTTGGGGGTTCTGGTAATCTGCTGGAACATGCTCCTCCAACCATTTGGAAGTGGCTTGGAGTACTCTCTGCCTTTCATCAGTGTCAAAAAGATAGACACACAGCTGGTGGCAGTCAGCCCAAGTAGGTTTATGAGTCTGGACAATAGTTTGCAGTAGGTCAATGAGAGCTTGTGGGTTCTCAGTATGATGGGGTGCTATTTTTCCAGTTGATAAGATCAGCTGAAGTAAGTGGCAGGTATGTGAAAACACGTCTTTCCACCATGTGGCCATCTTCATTCACTCCCGTATACCTTGCTCTCTTAAAGGCATCTGCACCCCTGCCTTGGGTTGCAGACGGGCTGCTAGAGGGGGAGTTCTTCCCGGAAGGCGGGTGGCTATGGGAGGAGTCCCTCTCCATTTTTTCTTGTCTACACTGGTGGTTTAGGGGTGTGCAATTCTAGTGGGGGTGCTGAGGTGTCAGGCCCAGGGGCAAGGACTCCTTCCTCCTGATAAGGGGGAGGTATCATCGGCAAAGACTCTTCTGCCATTGGATCTGTCAGGACCTTAGGAGTCTGCATCCTTCAGTGGGTGGAGCAGAGTTTTTCCCTAGCTGTCTGCCCCTTTGCCATCAGTACGGTTTCTGCCTGTCCTCTTAGCCACTGCAGAGGGTTTAGAACTAGCTGCAGCCATAAGTCTATATACAGAAATTGTTCAGGGTGTCCTGGCTTGCATGTAACCTTATGCCATACTTTGGAGACAAGAGACCTGTCTAGGCTTCCCTCTGAGGGCCAATCCACCTCAAAGGCTGGCCAGTTTACCTCACATAAGGTCCTCAGCTTTCCTGCTGTCATAGTCACTCCATAATCCCCACTAAATCCCTTCCTGAAATTTTTCAGCATGATCCCCAGAGAAGTAGGCTTGCTATGAGTGTGACCCGTGTTTTTTGCACAGAAAACAGTACTCACAGGCAGTAAAGAGAGTCTTACTCCACCCTCAATTTCTCCCTCCCGGCACAGTGTGACACACTCTCTTTCACTTTTACTTCAGGCCAGTAGGACAGTCTCCCTCTCAGGAGTGTTTCAGGCACTGCTTGGCATTGGAGAGTTCGTTACTCTCCCCACAATACCAAGATTGCGAGGGCACCTCCTTCTAGCTGTATGTGGATCACCGCTAATCCTAGCCAGCCCCACAATTTGCTCAGAGCTTATGGTCCCTTCTAACGGACCTGCCGCTCCCACATTTCATGATTGATGAGTCCCACTGGGCCCCTCCAATCACTCACATAGTCATACACCTCCCATTGCCCAAACTGAAACCAAAAGCAAGACTTCAAGGTTATTTACAGAAAGAGAGAGAGAAGAGTTCAGGATTCAGCACATGTGGGTGATCAGGCCATGCTCCCACCTAAAGAAGTGGGCGAGTTTCCCAGGACTTGTCCTACTGTGTTTCTGTCATCCGGACACTTCAGACACCCATTCCTTCTTGGTGTTCAGCCACTGGGCGGATCTGCTGTGGGGGCCTACCCTACTTTGCTCGGGCAACGCGTTTCACCGGGGCCAGTGCCTACCTGGGAGCACTCTCAGGACTCCTGTCACCCAAGTGGGCTGGAGTCCCCGGCAGGGATGCTCCACAGGGCAAGGCAAAACCACCGGGGAGGCTGCCCCGGCCGTCCACCAACCAAAACTCGTGTCCCAGTCAGGGAACCAAATGAAGCAGGAGCTGCCGTGAACAAACCACTCAAACGCCAAACTGGAAAGGAAGTGGCTTTTTATTCAGCCGGGAGTCTTGGGAGACTTGTGTTTCAAGAACTGAGCTCCCCAACTAGAAAATCCTGGCCTCTTTTAAAGGCTCACACTCTTAGAGGGTACGTGTGAGAGGGTTGTGATCGATAAGGTAAGCAAGGGGTACATGACTTAGGTGGGGGTCTAATCGTGCTTAAGCAGGAACAATGCCTGCCAGGGAAGATTCCTCCATACCATGCCTGGGATCTATGGATAGGATGGGAACTAGGTGGGGAGTTTGTTCTTTAACCTCCAGGTCAGCTAGTGGCACCGGTTTTGTCTCCTCCACTGACCTTGTGCCTTCCACTTTTACTTCTCCTTTTGAAATGCAAGGCTAGGGGGAAGTGGCCTTAGAAGCCTAAGAGAAAGGGCTTTCCTTCCTCAACATTAGCAAAATGGATGACAGTTCACTGTCCTGTACTCAAACAGTGAAGGTGAATGAAGGAAATTAGGGGAATATGTAATTGTCCTTTGTAGCTGACTGTCATAAAGTTTGTAAAGTGACAGAGCTTGTCATCAGCATCTAGCAGCTGATCTAACAAGGACAGGCAAAGAAAGAGGTACCCAAGCTTCCCCATCTGTGTTGTTTCTTTGTTTTGTTGGTGATGCTTACTCACATCAATGCATTGATTTAAAAGAATAGATTTTCATCTTTTGGACTAATTTAAGTATGCCATTTTAGATGCTTTCTGCAAGTAAGACATTTCTAGGCTGGGTGTGGTGGATCACACCTGTTCCAATATTTTGGGAGGCTGAGGCAGGCAGATTGCTTGAGGCAAGTCTGAGCAACATAGCAAGGCCCTGTGTCTACAAAAAATAAAGTGAGCTCAGCATGGTGGTGTGAGCCTGTAGTCAGCTACTCAGGAGGCTGAGGTGGGAGGATGGCTTGAGCCAGCCAGGTAGGTCAAAGCTACAGGGAGCTGTGATCCCACCGCTGCACTCCAGCGTGGGCAACAGAGGGAAACCTTATGTCTATTTTTAAAACATTCTGATGTGATTTAGTCTCTTTGTGTAGATTTGACTTAAGAAGATTGAACATTCCATGTATATTCCTCTTCTTAAAGACTATCTGGAAGACTAACAAGTGATTTGACCAGATAGTTGAATCAGTATTATGATAAAAGGACCCTTTACTAAATTCTTGATAATGTTCTGAAGTTTTCCAAAAGTGTAACCTTTATTACGTAGATCTTTATTTTTCAGACCATTTAAAGATTTTGGGATTTAATTTTTATTAGTATCTAGCATCGTAGTATGAAAGGAAAATATCTTGGGCCCCTAAAATCACTAAGCTAAAGGAGAAATTCAAGCTGGGAACTGCTCAGGGCAAATCTGCCTCCCATTCTATTCTAAGTCATTCCTCTGCTCACTGAGATAGATAGATATTCTGATTGCCTCCTTTGGAAAACTCAAAAGAATGCAATTATTTGTTCGTTACCTACCTGTGACCTGGAAGCCCCCTCCCTGCTTCAAGCTGTCTCTGCCTTTCTGGACAGAACCAATGTACTTCTTACATATATTGATTGATGTCTCATGTCTCCCTAAAATATATAAAACCAAGCTGTGCCGCCACTACCTTGGGTACATGTTGTCAGGACTTCCTCAGGCTGTGTCACAAGCGTTTGTCCTCAACCTTGGCAAAATAAATTTTCTATATTAACTGAGACCTGTCTCAAATTTTTGAGGTTCACATTTGGTAACCACAAGAGGGATTCTGAATAGAGATGACCCTGACCTTTGACAAATCTATCAATGCTTGGTACCAGCATGAGCTAACTTTATGACTCAAACCAATAGGAAAATTTGTTGAGGTCTGAGACCACCATCTCCAGAGAATCCCTGATTTTCCAAAATTTGGTTGGGATCTAAGGTTTATTTTGCTGCACGATGCCTCTTTTTCTGGAGTTTTACTTGCTTCCAGGACAAGGAAGTCAAGTTTTTCCTGCTTCCGTAACGATAGAAGGCAGGTAACTCCTGTATGAAGTTTGAACTTGCTTCCACAGAGAATCTGTGATTGTTTCTATTGTTTCCCTGCTTCTAGAATTGTAGAGAGCAGTCTTCAGCCCAAGATCCATCCACAGGTAAGTAAATGAATGGGATTTTTGTCTTGGCTAAAGTTAAGATTAACAACCAGGTGGTCTTAATTTCTCCTTACCATTAGAGTGCTCAGTGATCATATTGTTCGGTTTTTTTTGTCGTTGTTGTTTGTTCGATCTGAAAGTCTAAGGTAGGAAAAAAAAAGAGAGTTTTTATGAATGTATCAAATGTACTTCTATCAGCATGCCTAATATGTCATGTATTTATTTATGTATTGTGTATATAATATTTTACTACTACAAATATATAAAAGAGCACTAATTAATTGGCTTAAAATGAAATAGAAGTGCTGAAATCAGATAGTAAAAAGGAAAAGACTAGTCAACCACCTTTTCAAGTTTATGTAGCTTAATTAAAATCTTTAATAAGTAAGCTAGCTTTAAAATTACTGACAAAGTAATGTTAGAAATGTCTTAAGAATTGCCAGCATACATCTTTGTTTGCATTTCTTAATCAATCAGTTTCATAATTATCCCTGCCAGATACTAAAATGTGTGAAAACTCGGCACAGAGGTTACAAAATGATAAACCCAACCCAAGATAGAATGATCTTTGCTTGTGTAATCTTTAATAAATAAGACATTGCTATTGGTTTAATGAAAATAGCTACATCTTAAATTAGTGAAATTACCATAACTTCCAATCTTGTGGATTTAGGCAGTCTAGTCCACAGGCAGTAAGGAGGTTTGTTTTGGGAAAGGAAAAGGACTGTCAATGTCTTTGTTTCAGAGCTAAACTATAAACTAAAGTTTATCCCAACTATATAGTTCAGAGCTAAACTATAAACTAAAGTTTATCCCAAAGTCCAGGAATGCACAAGGACAGCTTGGAGGTTAGAAGCAAGATGGAGTCAGTTAGGTTATATCTTTTTCACGTTCTCAGTTATAATTTTTCAATGGCAGTTTCATAACTTTAAATCATGACTGTCAAAGTTTTCATAAGTAATCTAGCTAAATGATTAAAGTAAATTATACTTATTTGTTTCTAATTAGGTAAATGTAATAGCATAAATACTTGTAGACAAACTTACTATTTAGAACCTACAATTTCATTATTTGGGTATTTTCCAACAAATATATATTGTAGGGAAACATTCTTGCTAAAAAAAAAAGTATGTCTTTTTTAAAAAAGGTGAACAAGTTTTGTATAATTCAAAGCTTGTTTAAAGGTTATGTATAAAACAAGGTAAAAGTGTGACGCTTGTAATCCCAGCACTTTGAGAGGCCAAGGCAGGCAGAGCACCTGAAGTCAGGAGTTCGAGATCAGCCTGGCCAATATAGAGATGGACAAATGTCCTACGTCTGCTATGACATGAGAGGGCGTGCGCTTTTGAAAAAATGAATAAATAACTATTTCCAACAGTTGCTGGGCCTTTTTCTTCTTTCTTTCTTTTTTTTTTTTTTTTGAGACGGAGTCTTGCTCTGTCGCCCAGGCTGGAGTGCGGTGGCGCGATCTCTGCCCACTGCAACCTCCACCTCCCAGTTTAAGCGATTCTCCTGCCTCAGCCTCCTGAGTAGCTGGGACTACAGGCATGTGCCACTATGCTCAACTAATTTTTGTATTTTTAGTAGAGACGGGGTTTCACGATGTTGGCCATAGAAGCTGGTCTTGCACTCCTGACCTCAAATGATCTGCCAGCCTCAGCCTCCCAAAGTGCTGGGATTACAGGCGTGAGCCGCCTCACCCGGCCTAGCCTTTCATTTAAAAAATCATTTCAGTGTCATTTTCAAACTCTACGTTTGATAATACAATTTTTTAAGGCTGTTAAGCTTAAAGTATATTTTTTAAAAGCCGACCTAACACATAAAGCCTGACAGTCTGTACTGCTGATGGACCCCCAGTAGATTTAGGGTGCTGACGGTAAGAGGCAGTTTCAATGAAGCACTTCACTGTGAGGAATGACATCCGAAAGAGATGGTGCTGGAAGGCAGGCGAGAGACACGGGATGAGAGCAGAAGAGGAAGCCGCCGAGGAGGGAAGGAGATGATGGGACGCCGAGAGCAAAGGGCGAGCAGAGGGACGCAGGACCCAGCGCAGCTCGGGCGGAACCCGCGGGAAGCGCGTGGGAAAGGCAGTGTTTTCAAATGAGTCGGCTGCTGGGAGAAGCGAGCCCGGCCGGGGGCGCCCTGCGCTCTGGTGAGGAAGCGCTGCCTGCAGACTGAAGCCGAGAGGAGGAGGCAGCGGACCTCTAGGCGTCCCTGCAAACTCCCGTTCCCACCTTGCGCCCCTCGCGGCCCCCAGCCCGGCGGCGGCGGGGAAGGGGCAGGATTCCCAGCTCAGAGGCCCGCGTCGGCGGCCGCCTTCCCTCCGTGGCTCGGGGGTGGCCTGAGGGGGGACGGAGGCGGGGACGGGGTGCCTCGCTCGCGCTGCCTGGAGCCCGCGATGGGCCCAGCCCGACCCTGCCTTGGCCGCTGCCCCCGCCCCCTCCGAGTCTCCAGCGCCGCCTGACCCTCACGCCAAGGCCTTCTCTCTAGCCCATCGCCGCCGCGGCCGCAGCCTCCTCCCAAGCATCTTCCAGCCCCCAACCCCTGAGAATCAGTTCTGGGATGCAACAGAGCAAGCAGACATTATTCCACGACCAGTCAGCCTCGGTCGCTGCAGCCACCACACTACGTGGGTAAGTAAACGCTTCTGGGATCAGCGTGGACCGTGCGGTAATCCAAAGAGGTTTAAATACTCATTCACCATAAAATCTTACAGATTTATTCCCTTGAAACGTGATTTTCTGCAGTCATTCAGCCAGAGACAGCTGAGTGCTCCAGCAAAAGGGCCAAAGGATGGAGGCAGGTCTTCTAGGGCAGAAAGAGTGAAAATGTGAAAGAGACCACATGGCCCCCACACTGCCCCAGGCTGGGCCTGGCTGACAGCTGGACGGCTGGACCCACCTGGTGGCCCTCCTGTCCTGTTGTGGTCAGGGCAGGAGCAGAGCCCCTGCGGCCTCCTGCAGAGGTGTGGGCTCAGCACGGGGTGGGGGGAGGGACAGCCTCAGGGGGTTGGGGACTGACCAAGCCTGGGGGCTATGACTTGTAAGTGGGGCCCATTATAGAAGCTGATGATGACTTTCTTATTTTCTCCTGCGATGGTCTGATACTCTGCAGTGTGGAGGTGCCATATTTAGCCATGTCCCTGCTGTCAGCATCAAGAATATGTTTAGTTTTTTGCTATTATAATGACTTTTCAACCCAAATGCCCAGCAGTGATACACTGGATAAAGAAAATGGGGTACATATACAGCAACTATAAAAAGGAATGAGATCAAGTCAGGTGGCCTGCAATCCCCACACTTTGGGAGGGCAAGGTGGGAGGATCACTTGAGGCCAGGAGTTTGAGACCAGCCTGGCCAACATGGTGAAACCTCATTTCTACTAAAACCGTTATACAAAAATTAGCCTGGCATGGTGACACACACCCATAATCCCAGCTACTCGGAAGGCTGAGGCATGAGAATCGTTTGAACCTGGGAGGTGGAGGTTGCAGTGAGCCAAGATCACACCAGTACACTCCAGCCTGGGCAACAGAGCAAGATCCTGTCACCAAAAAAAATAAAGGAATGAGATCATGGCCTTTGCAGGGACATGGGTGGAGCTGGAAGCCATTATCCTCACCAAACTAACACAGGAACAGAAAACGAAACACCTCATGCTCTCATTTATAAGTGCGAGTTGAACTATGAGAATATGTGGACACAGGGAGGGGAACAAGACACACTAGGGCCTGTCAGGGGTTGAAGTGAGGGTAGAGAGAGTATCAGGAAAAATAGCTAAGGGATGCTGGGCTTAATACCTAGGTAATGAGTTGATAGGTGCAGCAAACCACCATGGAACACGTTTACCTATGTAACAAACCTGTATGTCCTGCACATGTAACCCAGAGCTTAAAATAAAAATTAAAATTAAAAAGAATTTTATTTTCACCAGGTATTCAATATTGTACTTTTGGTGTATTTTACTAATAACTTTAAAATTTTGACACTCCTTAAAAATGTTTTGCATTAAATCCTTACTTTTTCCTATAGTTTTGCTTCCTACACTTGCCCTTTCCTAGGTTTTTACTAAAATTTTTTTGTGGTTGTTATGAAAACCTGTTAATGTAACAAAAAATTGAAGAACGGTAGAATGAGTGATGGCGTACCTGCTTCAGTACTTCAGGTTACACAAATGGCAACCTGTGCTTGAGATCATTGGTTTATAAAAAAAGAGATGCATCAGGCTTTTCTAAAAGTCATGTACAGCCCCCTTGAACATGTTTTTGTTTGTTTGTTTGTTTGTTTGAGATGGAGTCTCGCTCTGGAGTTGCCAGGGTGGAGTACAGTGGTGCGATCTTGGCTCACTGCAACCACCACCTCCCGGGTTCAAGAGATTCTCCTGCCTCAGCTTCCCGAGTAGCTGGGACTACAGGTGCGCACCACCATGCCCTGCTAATTTTTTGTAGTTTTAGTAGAGACGGGGTTTCACCATGTTGGCCAGGATGGTTTCGATCTCCTGACCTCATGATCTGCCTGCCTCAGCCTCCCAAAGTGCTAGGATTATAGGTGTGAGCTGCGGTGCCTGGCCCTAAACATGTTTTTATATTTTTTCACCTCATACCAATGGGATAATTAATAGCATTGCTTTGCTTTTGAACACTGTATTGTACATGCCATTCTGTGCTTGCTCTTTTGGAGATGTGTCCTTGTTCATCTTTATCAGTTTTGTTGTTACTGTTTGAGACAGAGTCTTACTCTGTCGCCCAGGCTGGAGTGCAGTGGCGAGATATTGGCTCACTGCAGCCTCTGTTTACCGGGTTCAAGCGATTCTCCTGCCTCAACCTCTTGAGTAGCGGGGATTACAGGCATGCACCACCAAACCAGCTAATTTTTTTATGTTTAGTAGAGACGGGGTTTCAGTATGTTGATCAGGCCGATCTCTAACTGCTGACCTCAAGTGATCCGCCCGTCTCAGCTTCCTGATGTGCTGGGATTATAGGCGTGAGTACCCAGCCTGGCCAGTTTTTATCTTTAAAGCTAACGCAGATGACGTTGATGTTAAGCCTCGAAGGCTGACGGAATAGAGGGCACCAGGGGAAAGTCAGGGCATTATTCCCGTTGAGTAGAAACGCCACTCATCTTGCCCTTCCAGTCCAGAATTCCCAAGTAGAAAATTGGATTATCCTGCTGGTGCTGGGGGCTTTGCTTTCAGTGTCTGCTCTGCGACCTTTCGCTCCATTTTCAGTGAGTTCGTGGTAGTTAGTATGGTATAGGAAGTGACACAGACTGCCTGATAGTGTGGCTGTTTTG
>CAUYLG010064147.1:0-38441 GCA_963573385.1 Cacajao melanocephalus | reverse complement strand
TTTTTAGACTGCATTCTAGCCTGGGCAGTAGAACAAGAATCCTGTTCTCTCTCCCTCTTTTTCTTCCTCTTTCTTTCTCTCGTACATTCTTTTTTTTTTTCTTTCTTTCACTCTCACTTTCTTTCCTCTCTTTTCCTTTCTAAAAATAAAAAAATAAAAAAAAAATAAAAAAAAAAAAGAACACACTAGTAACACGGATATTAAGAAAGCCCCGGGACGTATGTGTTCTGTTTCAGGGTTTTCACGAACCTTCTGTGTGCCCACGAGCAATGTCTGCAAACCTGAGACTCACTTTTATTTCGTTATGAGACACAGGCAATACACATGACCTGTTCTAAGATTGTGCTAGAAACTGTGGCAGTATAAGATGAGGAAACAGATAGTAACAAGATTTCAAATTAACTAGGTTTGAATCTCAAAATACAAATATATTTGAATAAATAACAAAGGCATGAAAGGAAAAAATCAACAGTGATATGTATCTCAATATTACATTCTAATTTTAAAATGTTTATAATCATAAAATAATGTAGTATCTGGCTGCATCTTTCTAGTTAATACAATTTTCGTCTAACAGTGTAATGGTTTCAAATGTCACAATTTTAAATTTGTTCTTTAAAACACTCTAGAGTAAGAAAAATGGGTTGTCATACACCTACCTAAAAGAGTTAGATGATTTTTAAATACCTTTGGCTAGGTTATACAAGCTGGTAGCAATTTCTAACTTGGGATCCATCTAGAAATATCAAACAGCTAATATCAGTGTCAGTATCAATCAAGCAAGAGACTTGCAATCTTTTATGTTGCTAATACCACATCTGGCAAAGTGTTTATAGCCGGTGGTTCTACAATGCCTAGTTTCCTGACACCCGATCTCCAAGTAGGTCAGAATGTAGAAGGGTGATCTGTACTATGCAGTGGGTCTCACTCCAGGGAGGCTGCTGTAATATCGTGGTGAGGTTATTTCTAATTTCTCTGCATGGATGATAACTCTACTCTTAGTACGAGTTTTAAATTCTGGTTAGGACTGATAATTTTAAAAATTCTTAATTACCCTCTTTTTAAACTGTCTTGGTGAAACATTTAGCTATTGCTTTCACAACAAATGCTAACAGATTTATCAGTTTCTCATTTACGAGAATTATTGATCAGCACTGTTCTTTCACCCATGAATCAAACTATCTTCTACGATATTTTCTTTTGAAGGTCTATCTCTAATTGAAACATTAAAAGCATAAAATAACGAACATTCTTAATTAAAAAAAAAATAAGTCTCCCACTCACAAATCCATTTAAGATGCTCCAGAATATATTTGGGAATGTTTTCTAATAGGTTCTTCCAGGAATCAGTCTGTTTACCGAGGACCTAGTATGTACAAAGCCTTGTAAATAAGTAAAATGGAACTGTTGGTCTAAGAATTTCAGTTATAACCTTCACTAGCTGGTGGTGAAGTTAGTTAGCCATGTAAAGGCTTACAGCTTTAAGAGATTTGTGTTTAAAATAGGAATAATGCCAAAACTTTGTGTGATCACCATAGGGATTAATAAATAAAGATGTTACTAGCCTGGAACTCAATATGTGTTTAAATATAGTACAAACTTTCCTTCCCCTTGTGTGTAACTCTGCCCCATAAAAACGACAACAAAGAACCATCATTACTAATGAGGGTTGAAGACAAATTAAACAATGTGAGACACCATAGAGTGAAGTACTAAATTACAGAATAAAACAATTAGAATAGAGTTTCAAACATAGGAAATGGCTAAAGAGCTTAATGTTATAATGTAAGAAACTGACCTGCATTTCAAAGAATGGGAATGATTTCACCGGCTTTTTCTCATGTTCAGGCTTAAGTTCAATGTCCTTAGGATAACATGCAAGAAACTTTCCTCTCTGAATCCTGGCCACCCAGGTGGCATAATCCCCCATTTTTGTCTTGATACCACCCCTGGATCTTGCTGTATTTGTTGTTATAACATTCTAGATGTCAACGTTGTGAATTTCAATCATCCTATAGTCTGCAGCTAAATTTATTATTACAGAAACTCCTTTTGGAAAGAGAAGTTTAACCTTGAAGCTAATGATGCTTTTTGTTTTATACATCAAGCTCCTGGATTTTGCTAATGTGAGTCTTTTTCAAAAAGATGTATCTGCTTTTAAGAAGCTACTAAAATAAGCTTTCGAAAGCATCAAGGTGAAGGAAAAAACCCAGAATAAAAGTTCACCAAACGAATAAATATCATTTTAAGGTCTCATGAGAAGTAGAAGGTTGGCTTTATTCCCCAGACCTCACCTAGGGCTCTCTGCAGCAATATATTAGCACCAGCTTGATAAGCGCTTCTCTCCAAGTGAATTCCCACACCATCTAGTGGAGGTATTCAGTCACACACATAATCAACGTGGAGTATTACCATGCCAAAAAACAGATCTAAATACGAATACATTAAAATAGCATACAGTCTCTGCTTTATAGTAATTTATATTTGGGACAGTATAGCTGTGGTTAGGGAAGTAATTACTGATTAAATACAAGCCATAGAGAAAGCAGCTTGAAGCAGCTTGGGAGTTGCAAACTTATGGACGTGGAAGAAGTTCTGGCTCCTTGGTTTAATGAATTAAAGAAAGACACTAGCACATCGGGTTTTGCAGTTCCGGGTCCCATAGAAAACTGTTTTGTGTGTGTCATAAATTTGTCAAAGCTTGCAAATGCTTTTCATTTGTAACTCCATCCTGTGTTTGCAGTTCCAGGGGCATACATTTGTACATGTGCACATGCATGTATGTGGAGATCGAGATTCATTCATTTGCTCCATGTAAATTCTTGTGTTCAGCAACATCACAAGTTCCAAAGAAGTCAATAAAAATTGTCCTCTATGCCTTTCGTGCAAGGCACAGGGCCAGCCACATCAGCAATTACTTTCATTAGAGCTGCTGAAGTTTGAATACCATGGCTGGGACCCAGACTGATCTGCAGTCTTCAAGTCTTTAAATTTAATATAACCCATATTTTAGGCTGCTTCAGGCTAATTTGCCCTTTTTTTTCAGATTTTTTTAATGGACATTTTGTTTCTAAGAGTCTCTCTCGGATAGAGTGCATGCAGATCAGATTATTTTTCTTTTTAAAAAATTATTGATGAGCTCGTGCTTTCAGAGGATTATATGGGCATTTGAAGTATAATTTTTTATTTAATAGCAGAAAAACTGAGCTCAATGTGGATTTACCAGGTGCCAATCTTTTGTGTATTACAATGACTGGGTACAATACCAACTTCATAACTCTATTTTAGATAATCTTATAAGGCTTATATTTCAATATTTTAACAAGAGGTTTCTTAAAATGAAACTGATTACATTTAAAATCTGGAAGTTAATAGATGCTGAGCATGTAATATGATATACTAGATGTTAAGAAAATGAGTTTTTATAAAGAACACTGACAAGAACTCTTTTTCAGCTCCACATAAAGCTTCTGTTTGAAGCTGGAAAGCTGAGGAATCATTAAAATAGGGTTTTCCATAGAAATTAAGAGAAAAACTCTTCACACGGTTTCTGAAATAACATAATAAATTTCGACATTGTATGCTTATTTAAAATATTAGATACATGTCTAGAAACCTGTAATCAAATAAAAGTGCTTTTACAATATTTATATAGTAATAAAATTAACTGTGTTCCAATCAAACGCACAAATATTGTTATTACATTTTATTCACCAAAGAGGTGTATGCGATGTTAGTTGATTTTTATAAAATATTAAAACTATTTTATACTATTTGCACATGTTTTGTTTTAAAAACGTAGATAATTTCAAGCTCCCAGTAACCTGAGCAACACTTTCCCCTCACCCAGAGAGAGGAACCTCCCAGGCCAGCTTCTACCTCCTACCATCGGGTCCACTCTCTGATGTTTGCCTTGACCCCGTCTAGACGAATCAATCATTTCCTCTGTCTCTCTCACCTAGTTCACCACAAGAACCCAGGACTCTGTGTCATTCTGCAACCTCCATCTCATTTTATTCTCATCCCAAATACCTGAAAACCTCATCTCCCCTTTAATCCTCCCTCTTCAAGAATCCCCTTAACCGTCCACCTGAAAGTGTGTCTCCTCTGCCGACCACAGTCCCACAGCCCTCTACAGGAGTGCTTCCTCTCTCACTCACCCCTCTTCTCTGGGATTGGCTGCTCATCATCATTTCCGGACTGCTTCCCCCTAAATTCCAAGCTTTGACTCTTCTGTCTTCAGGTTACTCCACATGCAGCTCCTCTTATTGAAGCCATCCCTCCCTGACCTACCCTCCCTTCACTGATGCACTGGCTCCTTGAAGCTTTCAGCTCCAGAGTCCCTGTCGCACTCCTGCTGCTACCCCTGAGAGAATTCTTGGTGACTTCACTATCCTGCTAAATGGCCCTTCTAACCCCATGGCTTCCTAAGTTCTCAACCTCCTCCCTCCAATGAACTAATCTTCTCTTCTCTTTCATTAATTACTCACACGGTCGGAAGACCAGCGTTTATCATACCAACCTCGTATACTTCTTGAAAATTCCAACTTTCCGACATCCCAGGCTCTTGCCTCTGTGTTTTGGGCTCATTCCCTCCAGAACATCAGGAAATGCAAATCCAGTGTTCCTTCCCCGTGGTCTTTGCCCCTCCTCTCTGCTTTCCCTCTTTCAAATCTATATTTCATCATTATACTCATTCCTCAGATCCCTCTTTCCTCTGTGGCTCTGACCTCCCCCCTAACCTGGTTACTGCTGCATCTTAGCAGCTGAGCACAACTGGAAAATAGCATGGCGTTGTGCTTCCTGGTTTGTCTGTAATGTTCATGACTACTCCTCTTCCAAACATCCATGCTGCAGGCCCCAGCAATATTCAATTCTCACAGCCCCTTTATTCTTCCACTTTTAAAGGGAGATTATTCTAGAGGACCATTTGAATATTACATGACTGCTCCCCATTCCTTTATCTTCCAAGACTTATCCCTCATCACATTTTCATATAATGAATTTGCTTATAATTTCCTAGAGAAAATAAAAGGAACGTGAGAACAGCTATCAGATGCTTCTCTCATACATTTACCTATTTGCATCTATACCGAGTTCCCTTGATGCTGTGAGGAAAATGTCCTTGCTTTTTAAAGCCTTCTACTTTTGCATAAAACATTACCCTGATTACTTCAAAACAGCATGGTACTGTTACCGAAACCGAGATATAGACCAATGGAACAGAACAGAGGCCTCAGAAATAAAGTCATGCATCTACAACCATCTGATCTTTGACACACCTGACAAAAACAAGCAATGGGGAAAGGATTCCCTATTTAATAAATGGTGCTGGGAAAACTGGCTAGCCATGTGCAGAAAGCTGAAACTGCATCCCTTTGTTACAAAGTATACAAAAATTAACTCCAGATGGATTAAATATTTAAACCTAAGACCTAACACCATAAAAACCCTAGAAGAAAACCTTGGCAATACCATTCAGGACATAGGCATAGGCAAGAACTTCATGACTAAAACACCAAAAGCAAGGGTAACAAAAGCCAAAATAGACAAATGGGATCTAATTCAACTTAAGAGCTTTTGCACAGCAAAACAAACTATCATTTGAGTGAACCAGCAACCAACAGAATGGGAAAAAAATTTTGCAATCTACACATCTGACAAAGGGCTAATATCCAGAATCTACGAAGAACTTAAATTTACAAGAAAAAAACAAACAACCTCATCAAAAAGTGGGCAAAGGATATGAACAGACACTTCTCAAAAGAAGACATTTGTGCAGCCAACAAACATGAAAAAAATGCTCATCACTGGTCATTAGAGAAATGCAAATCAAAACTGCATTGAGATACCACCTCACGCCAGTTAGAAGGGTGATTATTAAAAACTCAGGAAACAATAGTTTTTTGATTTTGTCCTATTGTACCAGGGGTAACAGTAGGAATGTGACAGGGACTCTGGAACAGAAAGCATCAAGCTGGAGAGGATGTGGAGAAATAGAAACACTTTTACACTGTTGGTGGGAGTGTACATTAGTTCAGCCATTCTGGAAGACAATGTGGCAATTCCTCAAGGATCTAGAACTAGAAATACCATTTGACTCACCAATCCCATTACTCAATCTCTATTATAAAGACACATGCACATGTATGTTTACTGGGGCCTTGTTCACAATAGCAAAGACTTGGAACCAACCCAAATGTCCATCAATGACAGTTCGGATAAAGAAAATGTGGCACATATACACCATGGAATACTATGCAGCCATAAAAAGGAGTTGTTTATGTCCTTTACAGGGACATGGATGAAGCTAGAAACCATCATTCTCAACAAATTAAAACAAGAGCAGAAAAACAAACAGCTCATGTTCTCACTTATAAGTGGGTGCTGAATAATGACAACACATGGACACAGGGAGGAAAACATCATATACCTGGGCCTGTTGGAGGGGTGGGAGAAGAGGGGAGGGATAGCAGGGGGTGGGGGTTAGGGGAGGGATAGCAGCAGGAGAAATACCTTATGTAGATGACAGCACGATGGATGCAGCAAACCACCGTGGCACATGTACACCTATGTAACAAACATGCGTGTTCTGCACATGTACCCCAGAACTTAAAGTATAATAAAAAAAAAAAAGAAAATTAAAAGAAGGACAGGGCCGGGTGTGGTGGCTCACGCCTGTAAACCTATCACTTTGGGAGGCCAAGGCGGGCAGATCACGAGGTCGAGAGATAAAGACCATCATGGTGAAATCCCGTCTCTACTAAAAATACAAAAATTGGCTGGGACGAGCTCTCCTGAACACTATTTAATATTGAAACTCAACCTCTAGCCTAACAATCCATATACCACTCCCCTGGTGTTTTACATAATCTATCACCTTATGATAGGCTATAGGTGTATGCCATCTATCACCTTACGATATGCTATATATTTCAATCATATATTTGTTTATAATATAGCTCTCTCCACTGGAATTAAGAGCGATGAGTACAGGGATTTTGTTCTGTTTTGTTCAATGCTGTATATGTATTCTCCAGAATACATATATAGATGTAGTCAATAAATATTTGTAAAGCAAAGGCAACTTTTGAGAAGCTGAATTATATTTATATGAGACATATTGAGTGATACAAAGATGGGAAGTTGGGAGCAAAAAATAAGTTTAATGAAGGTAATGTTTAATATTATCAAATATAAAAATTTTAAAACTCACTTGAACTTTTAACATGGTAATGGCAAAAACCACAATTACTTTTGCACCAACCTAATAGGAATAAGATATGAATTTATATTAAATCCATTAATATTTATCTTGTATTATGTTAGTTAAACTTATCTTTATATTCATATTTAAATTTTATTTTTTCTGCTTATGTTTAAATTAATTTGGATAACACTTAGTATTATGAACAATACTACTAAGTATAAATGAAATTGAATAGCTGTAAACAAGACTTGGAACTAAATACATTCTGTGGGTACACAGCAAGTGAGTCATGGTAACAACAGGCCCTTACACTCTACCAGCCACTCTTCCACGCACTTCACGTTTAATTCACTCATCTAATTTTTACAAAGAGCCTATGATGTCAATAATCCTATAATGATGATCCTCGTTTGGAAATATGGAAACTGAGGCACAAGAGGATGAGTCATTTTCTCAAGGCTAAATACTAAGTAATAAACCCGAGATTTGAACCAGCATGTCATAACTGCGCAAGATACTTTCTCAAATCAGTGCTGCATTGATGGCATGGCATCCAGAAAAAAGGACTTTAGACAATTGCCTCAGTACTGATTCTTTCACATCTGTAAAGTACTCTTACTTCCTTGACATCCATATAAACTCTTTGCCAACACAATGTATTTTATTCAAAGGAGACTGACCAGTGACTTTGCATAAATTGGGAATACTTCGCTTAGAAAAGAGAAGTGAATACTTTCAGGGATCATTTTATAGTTTGTTACTAGAGAAGTTTCTCTGAACTTGTAGAGCATTGACAAGAAAAGAAAACTTTAGGCCAATAACCGTGATGAACATGATGCAAAAATCTTCAATAAACTACTGGCAAATGAACTGCAACAGCACATCAAAAAGCTTATCCATCACAATCAAGCAGGCTTCATCCCAGGGATGCAAGAGTGGTTCAACATACGCAAATCCATAAATGTAATCCCCCACATAAACAGAACCAAAGACAAAAACCACACAATTATCTCAACGGATGCAGAGAAGGCCTTCGACAAAATTCAACAGCGCTTTATGCTAAAAACTTTCAATAAACTAGGTATCCATGGAACATATCTCAAAATAATGAAAGATACGACAAACCTACAGCCAATATCATACTGAACGAGTAAAATCTGGAAGCATTCCCTATGAAATGTGGCACTAGACAAGGATGTCCTCTCTCACCACTCCTATGCAATATAGTATTGGAAGTTCTAGCCAGAGCAATCAGGCAAGAAAAAGAAATAAAGGGTATTCAATTAGGAAAGGAGGAAGCCAAATTGTCTCTATATGCAGACAACATGATTGTATATTTAGAAGACCCCATCGTCTCAGCCCAAAATCTCCTGAAACTGATAAGCAACTTCAGCAAAGTCTCGGGATACAAAATCAATGTGCAGAAATCACAAGCATTCCTATACACCAATAAAAGACTTAAAGAGAACCAAATGAAAAGTGAACTCCCATTCACAATTGCTACAAAGAGAAGAAAATACCTAGGAATACAACTAACAAAGGATGTAAAGGACCTCTTCAAGGAGAACTGCAAACCTCTGCTCAAGGAAATAAGAGAGGACACAAAGAGATCGAAAAACATTCTATGCTCATGGTTAGGAAGAATCAATATTGTGAAAATGGCCATGCTGCCCAAAGTAATTTATCGATTCAACACTATCCCCATCAAACTACCTGGGACTCTCTTCAGAGAACTGGAAAAAACCACCTTAAACTTCATATGGAACTAAAAGAGAGCTCACATAGCCAAGTCAATTCTAAGCAAAAAGAACAAAGCTGGAGGCATCACACTACCTGACTTCAAACTATACTACAAGGCTACAGTAATCAAAACAGCATGCTACTGGTACCAAAACAGAGATATAGACCAATGGAACAGAACAGAGGCCTTGGAGGCAATACCACACATCTACAACCATCTGATCTTTGACAAACCTCACAAAAACAAGCAATGGGGAAAGGATTCTCTGTTTAATAAATGGTGTTGGGAAAACTGGCTAGCCATGTGCAGAAAGCAGAAACTAGACCCCTTCCTGACACCTTACACTAAAATTAACTCCAGATGGATTGAAGACTTAAACATAAGACCTAACACCGTAAAAACCCTGGAAGAAAACCTAGGAAACACCATTCAGGACATAGGCATAGGCAAGGACTTCATGACTAAAACACCAAAAGCATTGTCAACAAAAGCCAAAATAGACTAATGGGATCTAATTAAACTTCAGAGCTCCTGTACAGCAAAAGAAACAATCATTAGAGTGAACCAGCAACCAACAGAATGGGAAAAAATGTTTGCATCTACCCATCTGACAAATGGCTGATATCCAGAATCTATGAAGAAATAAAACAGATTTACAAGAAAAAAATGAATAAACCCATTCAAAAGTGGGTGAAGGATATGAACAGACACTTTTCAAAATAAGACATATGAGGCCAACAAACATAAGAAAAAATGCTCATCATCACTGGTCATTAGAGAAATGCCAAATCAAAACCACATTGAGATACCATCTCACACCAGTCAGAATGGTGATCATTAAAAAACCTGGAGACAACAGATGCTGGAGAGGATGTGGAGAAACAGGAACACTTTTACACTTTTGCTGGGAGTCTAAATTAGGTCAACCATTGTAGAAGACAGTGTGGTGCTTCCTCAAGGACCTAGACATAGAAATTCTATTTGACCCAGCAATCCCATTACTGGGTATATACCCAAAGGATTATAAATCGTTCTATTATAAAGACACAGGCACACGTATGTTCATAGCAGCACTGTTTACAATAGCAAAGACCTGGAACCAACCCTAATGCCCACTGATGACAGACTGGACAGGGAAAATGTGCCACATATATACCATGGAATACTACGCAGCCATAAAAATCGATGGGCTTGTGTCCTTTGTAGGGACATGGATAAACCTGGAAACCAACATTCTCAGCAAACTGACACAAGAACAGAATATCAAACATTGCATGTTCTCACTCACAGGCGGGTGTTGAACAATGAGAAAACATGGACATGGGGAGGGGAGCATCACACACTGGGGGCTGTTGGGGGGTCTAAGGGAGGGACAATGTGGGGTAGGGAGGTTGGGGAGAGATAACATGGGGAGAAATGCCAGATATAGGTGATGGGGATGGAGGCAGCAAACCACATTGCCATGTATGTACCTAGGCAACAATTCTGCATGTTCTTCACATGTACCCCAGAACCTAAAGTTCAACAAAATATATATAAAAATAAATTAATTTAAAAAGAAGAGAAGTCAGAAAAGGAAAATGATACTATCTTAGCACAGCAAAAGAACTTCCATCTAGTTGTATTCTCAATTTTTTGGTTTTTTGCTTCTCAATTTTCTTAGAAATGGTTTTAGATTCTGGCACAAATTATTTGTTAGCTGTGTGAACATAAGCAAGTTGCTTTACTCACTTGTCAATCTTAAAATGAAGATTTTAATGCCCACCTATAGTTGTGTGGTTGAAAGAGTAAAGTGAGGTCATGTGCCTTACCTAGCACAGCAGTTTCACAAAAAAATTTTAAGTGCCGTGAAACCGTCATCATGGATTCAGAAATATACTATACAAAACATCACTTTTTTGACAATCAAAAAGAAAAAGAAAAACAAGGTTCTGCACAGCATTGCATTATCCATGCATGAGACACATTGCTCATTGCTAACCTCCCTATGACAGCTTATGTCGATTGCTTCTTATGAAACCATCTTTGAAGTTAGTGCAATACCAGATACGCCAGAAATACTTGAAGCTATATTTGAGTTCGGTGAGTGATTTTATACAAATGCCCTGAAGCCTCCAAGACACGCCCTAGAAGCTATCCACTCACCATTTTCGAAATGCGTGTGGTTATTTTTGGTCAATCCTAAGTAATATTTGCTGCAAGGAGCATCTTGTTTCCTTTAATTAGTATTCTGAGTAATGCCTTATGTTCTGATAGCCTGTCCTGTAACAGGCATGACTGTGAGGAGTGAGAGGGCAATTCATTCAGTCTGGCTTCTGTTAGAATTGGCTGCTGGAAACGATGCCAGCAATTTTATTTTTGGTCTATTAGTAAAATGACAGCACTAATTCATTTCACAGCGAAACCAAACAGCTGTCAGATGGCAGTGAGCATAATCGTGCACACATTAGAATTTAGATATGCTGAGTAGGATTTTTCCACCGGTACCTCGTTCTACTGTAGCGAGCTCCAAGTCCCCCCACATGGGGCATGTGGCTCTCCTGGTGCATTTGCCCCCTGGAATAGTGCAATTCAAACAAAACACACTCTTTGCAACTGGGCTTCCAGTTGTGAATTCAACACACACAAAGTGACACAATTTAGGGAAATATAAATGACAATTAGATGATTCATGAAACTCAACTTTTTCTTCACAACCTCATAAAAATGATACCCTAAGAGCCACAAATTTCTGATAAATCTTCTCCTCATCATCCTGTGGGCAATAATTAGATGGGAACGAGGACTTTGATTGGTTGGCTCTACAGTTCATTCTAAGAAGTTTAAGGAGCACGTAGTCCTGTCTTCTGCAGGCATATGAGCTTCTGAGATGGGTAAGACACCCACACCCAGGAAGGTGACAGAAGGCTGGGACTGGCCACAGAACAGGAAGCAGACACTCCTCCTTGCCGTGCCTTACACAAAAACTACACACAGAAAATGTTAAACAAGCTTGTGATGTCCAAATGATGCCAGAGAGTATATTCTTTGTTAACTAAGAAAAAGTTAATTTACTCAAATTCCTGAGTCATCTGATGTTTGATGAAGGTGACTAACAAAGTTATCCTGTCATTTACTGCAAAGCTACTCAGTGGTAGCTCCTACTGAGGGTCACTGACTTTTTCTATTGTGCACTCAGAAAGTAGGTTAAATAATAAGGCCAAGCTGACCTAGAAGACAAGACTATCTTGTTTCCTAAAGAAAACTGTTCTCACTTTTGGGGTGGGATTCCACACTATGGCTATGGGTCACGTGTCTTTGTAAATAAAGATTTATTGAAACACAGCCAAGCCCACTCAAGTATTATCTGTGGTGCTTTCACACTGTAGCAGCAGATTTGTGTAGTTACCACAGACACCAGATGAGCAGCAAAGCCAAAAATATTTAACTCTGGCCCTTTATAAAACAAAGTTTGCCAGTCCTCTTGAGAGTGAACACTCTTGAATTCCGGCTCTTCTATGCTACAGGATGTCAATGGAACATTTAAAAAAAATGACTGTATCTTTTAGTGTAACTTCATGGGAATAAAATCCCTGCTATAATATGTATGGGATGAAATGAAACCGTACATAGTAACATTTTTTTAAAAACCGTCAATTGTTACTATGAGTCTGGTTTAACAGGCTATAAGGTATCTTGTATTAAGGTTGCTGAAAATGGAAACAATTAAATTAAATGCAGTTAAATCAAAACTATGTTGTAAAACGTTACTATTACATATAATATTCTAAGGCAATAAATTTCATTGTACTGTTGTATTTTTACAGTGTTTCAAATCAGAGTATAGCTATCTTATACTAATTTTATATAATAATTTATAAATAAAATGATAACCTCACTTAAATTTCCAGGAATTTCAGTGTAAAGTATATTGGAACTCACTGTAATACAAGTTAATTAGTGTCCTTTTCTTTGTGAAGGTAATATAAATATAAATTTGTTATCACTATACTCATAAAAAGCTGTAGTTTTTCGATGATTCATGCATCTCAGCATTCCTTTAAAAAAAGTCAAGTAAATACATCAATTTTGATATGTCAGTATTGTAGCATATGGCAAGGTTTTGAGGAAGTGTGAAAGTCTTAAAAAATGAAAAATCAGATGTAGAATGTTCAAAGCTCATCTTTATGAGTTACGATGGATAACACATCCAAAGCTGAAATGTGTTCGGCATCTTATTCCTGCACAAAGTCTCACATTTGTTATCCTCCTACACCCAGCACAATTGCAGGAGAAAACAGAAAGTCCCCACACACCAGCTGTCCACTTACTCACCCTCCTCCCCTTCCCAAATGTAGCTTTCCATTCCATTATTCTAATATTTAAAAGCATATTTTACAAAAAATATATGCTTGATTGGAAAACAAAATGGAAGCTTAGAAGATACATTTGATTAAAATGACTTCAACACTTAGTCGGATGTATACAAATCAGTGTTGCAAGCTGACAGCTCCCAGCCTGCCATTGCTCCTTCGTGGATGGTGGTGCTCCCCTCTCCCTAGAGCGTATGAAAAAACAGAAGGTTATATTATGAAAGAACAGCGTCAAAAATGTCTTTGAGGCAGTTACTTAAACTGGGAAGCTATCTGGAAAGGGCATGTCATCCTCTACTGTCAAGAAAGAGGCATTTTATCCTACTAAAGAAGGATTCCCCATGATGAGATTTTAAAGAATTGGGAGAATATAAATAATTGCATGAGTTATTAACTGTCTTTTAGTAGCTTAATTTTACTTCTATATCACATGCTTCTTACCAATTCTGGGACACAATCAAAGATTTTCCTACTTAGCTTTACATTACTCTGATTTGCACAAAGGAATGAAATGTGAAAGAAGCAATTAAAACGAGAAATATCTGATAATGGAAAATGTACTCTATATGACACCTTTTCAGGTTTATCAATGAAATCAATAGTTCCTTTTGTTGAAACCAAGAATAAGCCCACAGGTGAGCAGCTCTCAGAATATAAACTTTGTTGAGGTCAACAGTGTATCTGTTGTTCAGGTGAGGCTATCGATTGCCATATTCTGGCTTCATATAAAGAAAAGCAAATGCACAATAAAGGGGAAAACTTTTGAGACTAACATATACATTAAAAAATATACTTAGATTTAGAAACGCAGACGCTTGTTTGATGCTCAGTAAACCATCAACCTTAGGTAGCAAGAACGTGAAAAATAATAAATTTACATGTTGCAGTCAAATTCAGAAATGGAGATGAACAGTGAATTCTTTGTAGACTGATTTAAGAACTCGGAAAATAAAACAAATATTTATATCACTTTGTCATTTGGGTGAACATTTGGTATTGAATTATTGGATAGCAGACAGTGAAGTTTTTTAAAGCTTAGCATCTACATTAATTACATTTAATGTACTATACCTATCTTTTACAAAATGACTTTCAAAGGGCAAATTTAAAAAAAAGTATCTACAAAATAAAAATGAATTTCATTTATGAAACTATAATTTTCTGTAATTTAAATACTTAATGTTTATTTCCAGCGTTCTTGGCTTTCTTTGTTTTGAGTCAATGTATGTCAATGTTTTTTTCTTCTCTTAATCCAAATCTATGTCATTCTCTCACATCTTCTCTTGGAATTGCCTCAAACTAACAAAAGATAATCTACCCTTTCTCAGTGAATTTCACCCCATACTCCTAAGTCATTTTAGAGCAGAAACAAACAAAACAACAGCAAGAATGCCTATGTACATAAGCTGGTATTTGAGAATCTTAAAAATGTAACCCGAACAAAATACGTAACTTTCCAACTCCTCATAAACACATAACATGCCACTCAACCCTTCAGCAGAGGTGAGTTTGTTCTCTGCACTCCGACTTCAAAGAACATAGATTCATCATTATTTGACTACTTTTTTTTTTTTTTTTAAACACATAAAGCACATAAAGAGACAACGCATAGAGAAGGAGAAGGTGGGACAGAGGTAGACACAGGCTTCCCAAGAATAAGATGGCAAACAGAACTTTAGCACAAAATGAGTGGGGCGTAAGTGTTACAGGAGAATGTAATCTCATGCATAAGTTGGAAGAAAGACTCATACTGCGTATTTTTGAGGCCATCTTCTAGGCCAATCTAGGTCAAATGGAAGAAGAAATTAAAAGTTTTCTAAACCAGATACTGAACCCAACAATTTAGATCACTAATTCTGTGAGCCTCACAACAATTCTCTAAGGTAGGTACTATTTTTCATTATACAAGTGAAAACAAGTTGAGGTAATGAGGGCTTCGTCACCAGCACAACAGTGACACTTACAGTGACTGGGAAACTGGATTGAACACACATCTCAGAATCCATGGCCGTATCTACGTGTAAACATTTAAATTAATTTACCCTAAAACTTTGCATTTTTAGTGTCCAAATAGTATATAGCCAATATTTGATGGTGTTTAAACAGAAAGCCATCTAATTTCTAGTTACTGTGAAAAATAGACTATGAAAAATCATGCAGTTTCATTTTTGCTTGTTAAAGTTCATTTTAAATAATGACCAATTGTTTGGTTTTCAATCATTTTCTGAGATTATGTATTATCAAATGTAATGTATATTCATATAAACTTGGAGAAAGTTACCTCCGACACAAGAGAGTATTGGGAAAAAAAACCTTAAAAAAATCTTGGGAAAGAGGTGGGTACAGAGAATACAATTTAAATTATGATTAAGATGCAAAATATTAAGAAATCCAAGTGGAATAACGAGTTGTGAATCTCCTCTGCAGTGATTTGGATATGGTTTGTCTCCATCAAAACTTACATTGAAATTTAACTGCCAATGTAATAAGGTTAGGAGGTAGGGGCCTTAGAGGCGATTAGGTCAATAAGATCAATGAATGTCTTTCTCTCCAGACTAGATTTGTTCCAGCAGGACTAGGTTAGTTCTTAACACAGTGGACTGTTATGAAGTGAAGTTGCCCCTTTGTCTCACCCCTTCTGCACACATGCTTCTCCTTTTGCTTCTCCACCGTATGATAGCACTCTCCCCTATCCCCATTATGTGGCATCCCAAGGCCCTCTCCAAAAGTGACCACCTGATCTTCAACCTCCCAACCTCCATAACACCATGAGATACATCTCTTTCCTTTATAGATTACCCAGTCTCAAGTAATATGGCAACACAAAATAAAGTAGGAAACCCATCAAGTACAAATATTAATACATATTTAGTTACTGAAAAATGATTCTGAAACTGGTTTTTCTATGGAATTGCTTTGCCTTTTACTATATTCCTTGTAGACAAGTGACTATTTCTGTGAGGAGATTTCTAACAAGAACATCTTGTATTCTCTTATTAAAAAAAATCAGCTACAGTGCTGGTTTTAGGATTCATTAACTTAACCATTTGAAAAAAATACATAGTGAAGGACTTTTAATTACTTGGTTCTATATTTCACTCAAATTTTAATTAAGAGCTAGAGATCCACTTAACAATATTAATTTCCACATCATCATCAGACATTTCTTACTCTATAATGTTCATTATTTAATTTTTCCTGTGCTCATTGCAATGAGCTGAGTAACAGTTATTTGGAAAAAAAATACAGCAATCCCTTTTTCTGGTCATTCCATTCTTCTCAAAAGTAATTTATTTTCAGAATTCACATATTCTCCCGCACTTTTCTGGACACTCATAAAAGCACTCATATGTATGCTATGTATTTGTACATATAAACATGTAAAAATGCACATACATGTGTAGTCACATACCTATGCAAGTATTTTTATTTATATTTTTGCCAAAATGGAATCATACTGCATTTTTTCACTTTTATGTACCATGCACAACTCCTGAGATCAATACATATAGGACTAAAAGGAATTATTTTTAGTAGTGCTAGAACTTTAAAGAAAATGTTTTCTTATGATGCTTGATGGACAGTACACAGCAACACAGCAAGGACTATGTGTGTGTGCATGCGTGTATGTGTGTGTGTGTATGTATGTGTGTGTGTGTGTGTGTGTGTGTGTGTGTGTAGCCAGGGCAAATGATTACCTAAATATCTCAACGTACCTCTGATACAGTTTGGATATTTGTCAATGTGCAAACCTCATGTTGAATTGTAATCTCCAAAATTGAAGGTGGGGCCTGGTAGGAGGTGATTAGATCATGAGGGGTGGATTTCTCAGAAATAGTTTAGCATCATCCCCTTGGTACTCTCCTGGACACAATGAAAAAGGTTCACCAAAAGTTAGCTGAAAAGTGCCTGGCTCCTCTCACTCTTTCTCCTGCTCTGCTCTTGCCTTGTGTTGCACCAGCTCCTCCCTTGCTTTCCATCATGACTGGAAGCTTCCTGAGGCTTTACCAGAAGCCTGGCAGATGCCAAGGCCATGCTTCCCGTCCAGCCTGCAGAACTGTGAGTCAATTACACCTATTTTCTGTGTAAATTACCCAGTCTCCAGTATTTCTTTATATTAATACAAGAATGGGCTAATACGACCTCACAAATGGAATTTCTCTTAATGAATATGCAATGGTCTCTTTCAATTGAATCAGAAACTACATTTTGTGATGCTGAGAGAAGATTCATTGTCAGGGTTAAATGTAAGTTAATTAAGTTCACATAACCAACATACAAAGACAAAATGTAAAATAAAGTTCATAGGATTTAGACTATTTACACTGATACGAAAGTTTTTTTTTTTTTTTTTAAATCACTCTAGGCCTATATGTGAAGGCAAACTGTAATGGAAGGATGCCTGCTTGAACAAGGAATTCAGAACAAGAAAAAATAAGACCTAAGATAACTGACAACAATCAGATAAAAGAAAGGCTGATGCCTCAGGTTAACAGGGCTTATATTACCAAAGGACAGAGGCCATTTTTACCTTTTCATTAGTTATGAAATACGTGACAACTTGAAGTTTATTAAATATTCTTACAGAAAAACACATACAAAGTTGTGCATATATTTTCACAAAGTTGTGCGTATATATAGACAGATATATTTCATGACCCTCAAACTAAGAAAGTTACATCTATAGAATATGGATAGCCTCACAGTCGACCAGCACAATGAGAGTTGACACCCTATATTCACACTCATCCCAGGGCAGGTTGTTGAGTTGACTGCAACTGTCAAACCATCAGGGTGCAACTGTGAGCTGGCTAAGGTTTCCTTTCCTTGAGGCTGATCCTAAATGAGGCACATTCTCCTTGGGCAATGCGCTTTTAGGAGGTTCATGGGGCTGCCCAAACCAATTCTATCATTCATTCTTTTATTAGACACATTAGAAGTTACAGGCAGCATATAAGCTTTGTTAGATTGGCTAAATTTGTTTCTTTACTGAAGTTCAGCATCTCTCTTCTCATCATTTGATTGCTTTAAAGTTGTACTTTCAGAGGGCAATTATATCTGTGCTATATCCCTGCTTTTAGAATATGTTAGTGTTGATGTACTCACAGCAATAATTCTTTTTTTAAAAAAAATTGTTTTATTATAGCAAGAATGCTTAGCATGAGATCTACACCCTTATAACAAATGTTTAACTGCACAAGACAGTATTGTGGAGTATACATGCAACAGTGTACCTCTGATCCCTAGGACTTACCCAGTGAGTGTTTTCAAATGTCATTGAACAAAGTTTGATTACTGGTTCTCATACAGCTAGTATTCAAAACCCCTGCAAATGGAGGACAAACGAGAGATTTCCGTGGATTCTGGCAACAAAGCCTAGAGAAGAGAAGGTGAGGACCCTAGTTCTACTTGTTACCAAATGAGGAAGGAGTCTGTTTGCAGAAAGGATACCGGGGTTTACCAGTCTAAGTTACCTAATTACCCCAAAGGAAAGTAATTGTGGAAATGTTGCATTTGTTTCAAGCTCCCTAATTGTTATAAATCTAAAAGTGTTCCGGTGTGGGCTAATGGAGAGCCAGCTGCTGCTCCTGCACTAGCACCTTCTTGAAAAGGAAGCATTTCTCTCCTGCCAGGTGCATCATGCATGCTGCACGTTTTAATTCAGGTGGCGTTTGGGTAATGACTTCAAGGGAGAAATAAATCAGTGCTGACATTCTAAATAAAGCTTTGAGCTTGAAGGGTAATAATCTAGTTGCTCTTTCTAAATCCCGATCCGTAAGTGTTAAAGGAAAGAAAATTCTGCTTGAGGGATGTGTCAGAGGAAAATGCCACATGTATTCAGCCAACAGAGGGACACCCTGGTAACAGGAAGCCCCGTCCACCCTTAGTGTTAATTACTTCCTGAAACCTGAAGAAAAGGTCTCCTTTACAGCCAAGATTCACTTTTCTCTGGTGAAAATTCAAGGAATATATGAAAGTGTTGGCCATTTTCTTCCATAAAGTAAACGTTCAATGGATTAATCAATACTACTCACTCATTTCCTGTTTGTGAGGATTACATTTCATGTCCTATGCTGAGCAAAAATTTTAAGATGATGTGCTTATCCACAGTTTGTAAGTCATAAACTATGATCCATATTGTGGATCATATAATCTCTTTATCTTTAAATCAGGTCAGTGACTTTTTTTTTTTTTTTTTTTTTTTTAAGAAACTTCTGCATGAGTGAGTGTGTTCACTAGAGAGAAAATCAAATTGAAATTTTCAATTGTGATACTTACTGGCAGTTTTCCTTTTAGGTTTTGAGGAAAGGAATATGAACTACTAGATAAAATTAAGGTAGAGGTAAGTGTGGATTTTTATCAAAAATATTTTCGAATATTTCTCATGGGCCAAGTGTCAAGGATTCTAATTTTCCTTAGACTTAATTATTGCCCTCAAAGGTACAAAGAGAAATGACCCACAGAACAGGCATCTTAGGTGCCGCCTACTGGCTTCCATGAAGTGCTGTGAGAATTCACAACTCATTTAATCCATGTGCTGTCTTCTGCCTGCATGCATTTTGGGACACTATAACTATCACTTAAAAGCCAAAAGGTGATAAACTGTCACACAGAAGCATATGCAAACAAACATGTTATACTGTATTTCATCATCCAGTGAAAGTAATTCAGCCTTTCTGTAAAGGATCTCACAGAGTAAGTTTTCTATTGCAAACATAAAACAACATAAACTCAACTTTGTAACCTGAAGATAGGGCAGAAGGGCTCAGCTCTAGGCTCTCTGAGCTCCTTAGAACCCAGGCTCAGGATCATCTCCCTTTGCTCCCCACTAAACTCAGCCTCCATCAACTCCGCCTCGCTTCTGCGTCCCCTTTTCCTGTAAGCCACACTGCTGAGCATTCTCCAAGATGGCCATCTGTTTTCCTCCATACTTCTGCAGGTGTTCCACCTCACTCAGAAAGATGCTTCTATTGTCTGTCTTCCTTGAGAACTTCTATTCAGGGTCTGGCACAAAGCAGGCGTTTAGCACATGTGCTTTAAGAACACATCCTTCAGGTTGTGGCCCAAGCGTCCACTCTGTGATGGTCTCTAATTGGCCCACATAGACCTGGTCTTTCCCTTCCTCTTTTTCCCTCTCTTGAAGCCGGCATAACTACGGAGTGACACCAAATTATACTAATATTCTCTTGGATTCTTCCATTCTCCTCCACTAGTCACTGAGAATAAACACTATTCATCTCATCTCTGTGTTCCTATAACTTAACTCTGTATTGTGTCTCTGGTAGAGGCCCCATGAATGCCGAGTAAATAAATGAGAGAAGAAATGAATGAGCAAATCTGTGTATCCACTTATACATTGTGTGTGCATATTTAAGTATGGACAGCCATATGTGTGTGGGAACATGTGTATAGATGTGTGCATTTTTGAGTGCATATTTTGTACGTGTGTTTACATAAACTTAAATATACAAAAGGAGACAGCGAGTGCTTGAGGATTGCAGCTTCTGTGATACGTACACATGTGGATAATTTCTGCTTTCATTACCTAGCAGCTGTTGGATCTTAGGAAGCTAAAATACTGTAGTTTACTACTTCATTTTCTCTATCTGATAGGTCACCTTACTTCACCTAGACAATTTCTGTGAATATTTAATAAGAAAAGTCAGGTATGAGCTTTACACTGTCCAGGACATGTCTGTCGTCTGTCAATCAATCGACCTACCTACCAACCAACAAATCTAGCTACCTAACCATCCAACCATTCTCTATCTATCTGTCTGTCTGTCTGTCTATCTATCTATCGGTCCTCTATCTACGTACACATCTGTCCATTTTAAATCCATCCATAACCTATATATCCATCTATCCACCATGTGTCTACCTATACTATCATCCATTATTTCATCATCCATCCATCCACCTATCTATTCACATGCACTTTAATGAGTAGAACATGATGTTATAATTGATAGAATGATTTTAAGACAAAAACAAACATAAAAGAATTCCTTTAGATTTCATTGAGTTTCTTAGACCATATTCATGGGGAAATGCTTTTCCCACTCCAACCAATAAACTGTTTTATTTATACGAAAAATACTTTTCTGCCATAAGCACTCTTTTGCTATTTAGTATTATTGAATTCCTCCTCACTGTACCTCCAGTATTTATTAAAATATTTGATACTATCAGATTCTTAGAGATTTTATGCATAAAATTTAAAACAAAATTTACAGATGGCCCCTTGTGAAGCTGAGGCAAATGTTGAATATGTAAAATCAGTGCATTATAATTAACATGTGACACATGTGTTTGCATTTAACTATTTTCTCCTTTTCAACTACCATATCAGTCATGATACTTAAAGGAATCTTAATACAAATAGGTTCCTACCATTCTTATCAGCTTTGCTTTAATCAATAATCCAATTTAACTTTTCTTCTGCCTTGTCAATTTTATTATAAATATCTGTACCAAAATGCATAATTTCATTCAGCTTTATTTCAAAATCCTACCATCCCATGAATAAAGATTTTGCCGATTGTTGCAAAAAAAATAGTGTCCAATATATAGACCTGTCTTACGCTGTGGAGAAATGTTCTATACAAAGCAAGTATTGATTCTAGTTAATAAATATTGGAGTCACGATTTTGATTCAGCATTGGTGCTTTCTATCCAAAAACAAGCTGTATCATGTACAAAAAATTTTCCACAAGCTACTAGATCATAAAGAATATAACTTAAAAGAAACTTTACAAAAAGAACTAAAAAGTCAACCTAAATTACAGTATATAATTCATGAAAGCAAGATTTTAAAAATATAACCAGTATTTAAATTATTGAAGTCCCTGTATAAAGATTTTACCCAATAGTTTATAAAACCTTTGAAAAGACATTCATGATAAAAATGTGCACTGAAATTGATAAAAAATACATATTTAAATTTCAGAACCAAAATAACAAACATTTTGAGTCCAAGAGTTTTGATAATAGATTCATTCATGTTTCCAATCGTTAGCTTACATTTTTACTAATAGGAAAAACCATTATAAAAGAGATGAATTCCTTATTAAAACCTAAAGAGAAAAAAAAAAAAACATAGAAAGTCCATCAGCGTGAGAGGCTCTCTGGGGCACAGTTTTTAGGTAACTGTGTATTTCCCACTCCATATGTTTTCTTCAGGGTCCTCAAGTATAATACTTATCAGCCTTTGTCTCACATCAATTTTCTGACCTCCTAATGTTTTTCTTCAAACAAAGGTAAGCATCATGACAAAATAATATTTTCTTAATATTTAAGATTTCAATAATAGAAGAGAAAAATACAGAAATATATGAAATTTATACAGATATTCAAAATTGAGCACACGTAGTAATTTTAATAGTAATATCTCTCATTGTAAATTCTGTGTAATCCTAATATTTTCTGTTATAAACATCAGTTATGCAAATTTGTTGGTTTGCAATGAAAACTAATGAAAACTAAAGTATAGAACTACCAAGTAAAATCTTACAAGAGCACTGTACTTAGTTAGTAACTGTAATTTTATTCTGTATTTAGCAGTTAAAAACGGGTTAATTTTAATCCATACACTTGATTGCTAAGACTTGCTCAAGTCTATATTCAAAAAGTAATATACCGTAAATAATCACCGTTAAAACTTGATCAATGTTCCCACTGGATTTCCAGAGTTAATTCAATGACTGAACATGTTAATTACAATATTTTAATTTATTGTTTCCATACTCATTATGTAGCTTAATATTTTCATTTATGAATAATAACTTATGTAAATAATGCCATTTGCAAAATACTGCCAGAAAACACTTGAGTGCAGTGTCCAGATTCTGTGTGTTTCCAAGGTGATCATGTTTACACAGCTCTTAGAAGTTTGGAAGACTTTTCTCATTTCAAGCCAGGAAATTTCAATTAAAAATTTATACAGCTCTCCTGTAATACTACCTAATTCTAGTTTTAATTGAAAGAAAATAGTATGAGTTTAACATAAAAGCTCATTTTATATCTAAACCCACTTACGTTTACAGGTTTTGGATAATACATCAGTATTTTATTCTATTATTTGACTCATACAAATTACTTGATGGGTCAAATAACAGGATACTTGGTCAGTCTCTTCAAAATAAAAACTAACAGGAAAGAAGGAAATCTGAGTCATCCGAAAAAGAATTTTCTAATTCTAAAGCAATTTGAGATATTTTTCGGACCACTATAATTGATCCTGCTTCACATACACATATGAATAGATATATTGGCTTATTTTATGCACTCTTAATAAAATTCTATGACATTGCCTTGGTAAGTTACAGTTGTCTAAAGTTTATGGCTAAAGTGTTTGATACTTGCAATAAAAATTGCTATGAAAGCTCTCCTCTCCTCTAGATCAATTTTCTTTTCTTTAATCTTCCACTTAAGACTATAATTGATTTTTTTTCCAGATAATACACACTTATTTTTGCAGGAGACCTTTAAGTTAACTAATAATTTTAACATATAGATATTAAATACTGGATACAATTTTGGTTTAGCCAACAGCACCTTTTTAACATGTTTTTTTTTTTCTTTAAATGTAGGTTCATCTTTACTTGTAAACATCATACTATAGTATCACCATTTAAAATTAAATATCACAAAAGTATTTTCTACATAGGCACATTAAAAAAATAAATACAGGTAACTTAACTTATGGTCCTATTCCATTTTCTAGTAAGTTTTCCAGTTAGTCTTTTGGAGTAACACAGAAATATTTTTCCAACATAGACCATCTTGCCCTGTATTTTTTATTATACCATCCTGACCACCAGTCAAGTCAACAACAGCCCAGAAATATATGATAGAATTATTCATGTGGCAATCTCTCAGCAGCAACAGAGTTTTCACAACATTAATTTTGGGAACCTAGCAATACCTGTTTTCAACTCTCAACTTTATGGGGGGGGGGCGGGGTGGGGGAAATTGACAAGTTTTCTAAAATGTGAAACCATTATGTATGTTCTGAACAAATCTCGTACGTTAACTGGACAAAGTATGTTTTACATAGAGCTGGTACGGACTGCTTTAGAGATGCTTTTGTAATATTCTAAAAATAAAATGAAGTTATGGGAAATTAGGGTTTATATGAAGTGATACATTGATAAAATCAAAACGGAAAGCTAATAACATCCATTGATCTGAAATTGGCCTGTTGCTTTCCAAAGATTAACTCATTCCTTGAAAGTAACATACTTAAAAGTGACAGACCCTTTCCAGCCCCTGATGCTGGCTTAGGCACAAATGCCATGGCCTGCACGACACTAGAGGTGGAATTGCACACCATTCTCAGCATGATTCCACACATACTTTTAACTGAAAGGATAAACTGGTTTGTTCCTCTGTCTCTGCAAAAAGAACCTTCCAAGTACAGCCAAACTCATCTGCACAAACCACAGGTAGATTTTAACTTTCCACAAAGTATCATTTTTGCCCAACAGAGAATTCCGAATAAGAACATATAACTTGCGACTTAGTGTAGAACGACATCCACAGTAAACAATGTGTGTTGTAAATAGGGATTGGTTTATACCTGTATCCATAGATTACTTTATAAGTTTACAGACTCCAGAGTTTGTGTTAAAGACAATAGCTCTTGTATTACATGTAAAACAAAATTTTAAATCTCCAGCAAAACAATACTAAGGTAGACACGCCTCAGCCTTTAAAGTATTACTAGTTCAATTTCTTAAAACCTAATACTTAAAAAGATAATTTCCTTTTCCAAAGTTCTATCTCAGCTTCAAAAAAAAAAAATCTGCCAAAAGCTATTTTAATAATGATAGCAATATCCCAAGGGTATCTAGGCACAAATCTGAAGACATGAAAACAAAATCTCTATGCGTTGCATGATCAAACAACAGTAAAAACAAATTAATTTTCTCGATTAAAAATTTCAGCGATGACAACAAAAGCTCATTTAATGAAATTTCCTTTACTCAAGCACTATCAGTATAACTGTCCAACCAAAAAGTTAATAAAATCCTTCTGCATTAAAAATAAACTCTTCACTATCTAAGAGGTCTAAAAGTTTATATTCAAACGTCGCAAAACATATTCACTACAAATTAACAAAAAGAAAACCCAAACAAGAAAAGTTCCACTGATAAGCAAAAAAAATGAGAACATGTTTTGGGCTGGAAAGTTTGGCGATTCTAACAGTGTTACCCAATGCTAGTGTCTTAAACAGAAGCCAAATGTTTACACCACAAAACAACCTGTGACACAGCAGCTTCGTTTTTCATTGTTCATCCAGAGTAGCATGTATTAGATCACTTGAA
Organism: Cacajao melanocephalus; assembly: GCA_963573385.1. Classification (NCBI taxonomy): domain Eukaryota; kingdom Metazoa; phylum Chordata; class Mammalia; order Primates; family Pitheciidae; genus Cacajao; species Cacajao melanocephalus. The sequence continues at coordinate 12,809 of CAUYLG010064147.1, read as the reverse complement.
CAGTGAATGCTTGTGCAAAACGCAGTACATCTCCTACCTTCATATAACGCTTTGAAGCCTTGGGCACTCACAGCGAAGTCTGTCGTGAACCACAGAGTGAGGATAGATCCTGTGCTTACTACAGAGGAGGGCAGCTCAAATCCCGATAATCTAAATTTAAAACAAGACACGAAGAGAGTTAAAAGCATGAATCTGTTAAAAAAGCTTATTTGATGAAGTCACTTTAACAGTGGTATACTCACTTGAAGTATGGCATTAAACACTTAGGTACTTCACACACATGGTGCTCGTTGGTATGTATTTGAAATCAAACATTTCCAAGTATCAGAGTTTATTTAATTAACTTTTGAGAAAATTTACTGTTGAAAAAACTTATCTATATAATATGCCCTTGTCTTAAATGATCCTTGGTTTCGGATGGCTATAATCTACTGCAAACTACTTTGAATCTTTATTTTAAGTTCTGGGGTATATGTGCAGGATGTGCAGGCTTGTTACATAGGTAACCGTGTTCCATGATGGTTTGCTGCACCTATCAACCCATCACCTAGGTATTAAGCCCAGCATGCACTGTCTATTTTTTTCCTAATTCTCTCATTTTAAATGTTTTCTAATATATATATGTGTGTATATATATAGACATGTATATATGTGCATGCATATATGAGCATGTATATGTGTACACACATGTGTGTGTATATATATATATATATATATATGATAGGCAAAGCGTGTGCATTTGTGTATAAACATTTGTACACTCAAAGATTAAAGCATTACAGAGGCATTGAGTTGACTGTGAAATAGTCTGTGATTCAGTTAGATTCCAAGCAGTGCTCTTGGGGAAAGTGAGATGACCAGGATGGCAAAGGCCACATGCAATAGGCTGTGAGCTGTCTAGAGGGCAAATCAATCCTGAGACAGCTCTGCAATCCTCAGTAGGACTCCCAACATAAGAATGCTAAGAATACCCACATTCTGGTAAGTAGCTTATTTTCTATGTTATAAAATTCACAAACTCCTGTGCTGCGGAGGCTGGTCTGTACTTTTTCACCCTCCTAGGAGCCTTCCTCCATTCCTGTCTTTTGGTCTATCAGCTTTCCTAGCTGGCACAACTCACAGGGATCTTCAGCAACTCTCAAATTATATTCATCTTTGTAAACTGCAGTATCTGCTGTCTGTTCTTTACTTTTTAATTCAATCCCCTTAAAGAGACTAATTTGTTCTTTTAATTTTTCCAATTGGATACCGATCCAAACCACTTCCAGGTAGTTCATTCACATGAAGAAATGACAGATGAATGGAAAAAGAAACCATTGTCATACCCTAAGACACTGCTTTGTGATCTATACGTTATTTAACGCAACACGGAAGGCAATTCAGTAAAGCAAACATGGCTTTAAAAACGGAAGAAAAAACAACAGTGAGTTTAAATTCTCCTGTGACTGAAGACCGGCAGGATTACAGAACTCACCAACCCTATACAACAGTAATCAATATTTATAGAGTACTTTGCCCAACAAGAACAGAGTACACATTTCCTTACAGTGCGCATGGTATATCAAGATAAACCATATTATAGATCATAAAACAAACCTCAATGCATTTAAAATAACTGAAGTCATAGAGTGTCTTCTCTGACCGCAGTGGTATCAAATCAGAAATTAATAAGATAAAAATGACAGAAAAGTATCTAATCACTTGGAAAATAAACAGCACACTTCTGAATAATACATGGATCAAAGAGGAAGTCTCAAGGAAAACAAAACTATAGATGAACTGAATGAAAATATAAAATACAACATATTAAAAATTTTAAGACTCAGTTAAGCAGTGCTGAGAAGGTAATTGATAGTATTAAAAATACAAGTTAGAAAAGAGAAAAACTCCCAAATCGCTAATCCAAATTCTCAACTCAAGAACAGAAAAAAAAAAAGAGAATGAAACTAAAAGAAACAGAAAGCAAGAAACAAGAAAAGTATAGAAATCAATACAATTAAAGAAAAAAGAACACATAATGAAACAAAGAACTACTTCTTTGGGGAAAAAAATCAGTAAAATTGACTTAATGACTAAATAACTGGGAGTTTCAGAAGGTCCAAATAGTCACTGTTAGGCATTAAATATTACTATGCACTCAGAAGACAAAAAGATATTAAGAAACTCCACGTGTACATTGAGCAACTAAGACAATATGGGTCACTAACTGAAAAAATAAATGATTACAACTAACCAATGAAAAAGTAAGTAATGTGAATTACCCTATTGCTATTAAAACTTCTCCTAAATAAATTTCCAGTTCCAAAAGTTCCTACTAGAGAATTCTACCTCTAAAGAATTAACACCAAGTGTACACACTTTAAAGAATTAACACTAATTGCACACAATCTCTTCACGAAAACCTAAGTGAATCCATTGCTTTTCTAAGTAATTTTGTGGCATTGACACTACCCTTTCCTTATGGGCTGAAATATGCTCCTCTCACCAATTCATATTGAAGGGCTTCATGTTGAAGCCTCAACATAACGTATGTGGAAATAGAGCTTTACAGAGGTAATTACAGTTAAATGGCATCAAATAATTAGGACGCTGATCCTACAGGATCAGCGTCCTATAAAAAGAGGAGAACAGAAAGTGATCTTTCTCCCTTGATACATACTCAGAAAAGTCCAGTAAACACAGAGCCGGAAGGCTGCTGCTGTCTACAGGTCAAGAAGAGACCCCTCACCAGGAACTGAACATTCTGGCCTCTGATCTCAGACTTTAAGTTTCCAGAACTCTGAGAAAATAAACCTCTGTTTCTTAATCCCTGTAGTTTATAGGATTTTGTTATGGCAGCCTAAGTAGACTAAGACACTCTGGTATCAAAAGCAGATAAACGCAGATAAAAGAAAAATAAAACGGCATCTCTCATGCGTATAGATGCAAAAATCCCTAACCAAGTAAGAGGAAACAGAAGTGGGCAACTTAACAACAATTACACACCATGATCAAATGGTGTTTATTAGAGGAGTATAAGAATGGTTCAATCTCTGAAAATTAATCCATATAATCTGCAATATTAATGGGCTAATAAAGTAAAATCACAAGATCATAGTCATCTAAGTAGAAAAAAGCATTTGACAGTAATAAACGCTGGATCATGAGAAAATTTCTCAGTAAAATATGATTGGAGGGAATCTACTTGACAAAGATTATCTCTACAAAAAAAAAAAAAAAAGAAAAAAAGAAAAAAGCCCAAAGATAACATTTTACTTAGCGGTGAAAGACTGAATGTTTCTATGTAAGATTGGGAACAAGACAAGAAATATCTGCTTTGAACAGTCTTATTCAATATTGGGATGGAAGATCCCATGAATGCAGTAATACAAGAAAAGAAAATAAATGCATACAGGTCAGAAAGGAATAAATAAAATTACCACTTTTTGCAGATGGCATGGTGATATTTACAGAAAATGCCAAGGAATCTACAAGAAAACTCATAGAGCTAATACTTGATGTCATCAAATGCACAGGCACACAATGAATGTATAACAATCTATTGTATTTCTGTATACTAACAATGAACATGTGGACATCAAAATCTGAAATACATCAATTACAATAACTCAAAAAGAAAAGCTTCCGTATAAATACAATAAGGTATGCTCAGCAGTATATACAGAAAAGTACACAACGTTGAAGAAAAAATTCAGAGTAATGCTAATCAAATGGAGATATACCATGTCAATAGACTGGAAGAATCAATAATGTAAAGATATAGGTTCTCTCCAAATTGATACAGGTTTTACACAATTTTTACCAAAATTCCAGCAAGATTTTTTTTTGGAAATATAGCAAGATCATTCTAATATTTATATAGGAAGGCAAAACATAGAATAGCTCAAACAATTTTGCAAAGAATAAAGTAGAAAAAATAGTTTACCTCATTTCAAGACTTATTTTATACCTGCAACAATTAAGACTATTCGGTATTGGCAACTGACAGATTGGCAAAGAAATAAACCCATAGTTCAGTGGATCAGAACAAGGAAACCGGAAATAAGCCTAAACAAACATCTCCAACTTAGTTTTAACAGATTCAAAACAATTTCGTAGAATAAGTCAACAAATTGTAATGGAACAACTGTATATCCACAGACAACGGCGAAAGAGCATAGACCTAAGTTTAAAATTACCTCAATGTGGATTACAAATATAAATGTCAAATATAAATCAATGAGACCCTTAGAATAAAAATAGTGGAAATTCTTTTGAGTTTAGGGCTATAGTTTCTATACTTGACACCAAAATTACAATTCAGGAAAAGAAAAGTTAATAAATTGGACTTCATAAACTTTAAAAACTTTTGCTCTGCGAACGACCGTTTTAAGAGGATAAAAGTGTATGCTGCAGATGGGGAGAACACGTTTGCAAACCAGATATCTGACAAAAGATAAGTATCTAGAATACACAACGAACTCTCAAGACTCAACAGCAAAAAACAATCCAATTAGAAAACAGGCAACAAGCGTAAGAGTCATATGACCTAAAGGATATCAGAAGGCAAATAAGCACATGAACATTTACTCAACCTCATTAGACATTAGGGGAATGCAAACTAAAACTACAGAGAACTATCACACATGATGGTCCAGCCTAACAGAATGGCTGAAATAAAAAAAAAAATAATGACAACATCACATGCTGCCTAGAACGTAAAGAAAACTGATTGCTCTTATGCTGCTAGTGGAAATATAAAATGGTACAGCCACTCTGGAGAACTTAGATACTTTATATAAAAACCAAACATGTAAACATGCAACTACCATCTCAACTAATTGTTCTTTTTTGCAGTTGCCCTAGAAATTCTCATGATTGGAAATAGCCCATATCTTCACTGTAATACATCAATATTCTGCTAGTGTAATGATCGTACAACAGTTTTGCAAGATGTTTCCATTGGAGAAACCGGGATGGAGTACACAGAAACTGTATAATTTCTTACCACTACATGTGAATCCATAATGATCTCAAATTAATTAAAAAATACATCAGAAAGGTTGAGATTGAGAGGTACACAAAAAATTATTAAGATTAAAATAATCTAGAAACAAAAATATTACTATTTAATAACAAAACATTCTCATTCAGTTCTAAAAGCTGAACATAAACTGTTGAGGATAATTTCATATAGTAATTGCCCATTTTGAAGTTTTGCATAACTATTCACATAAATTTAGGTATGAAATAATGGGATAACACTTTAAAATAAATACAATTTCATGTCCTCTTTATTCAGTTTTATAAAGAGTTGCGATTGTAAAGCGATGTGATCAAATGATATTGACCACAGTTCAAGATACTGTTTTTAAAACCAGTGTCATAGCACTACTATTTGGAGGTCTGAGGGACTTTGATATTGACAAATGTAGGGAAAATAAATCCATGTGATATGATTTCAAATAGTTAGAATGTAATATAATCATTCCTATTTGTATGCACAAAAAATGGAGTTCGATATTAGTTGACAGGGGTGTAGAAGGATGAGTGGATCCACTTGATCATAAAGAACTTTCAAGAGCTAAATTTGTGATTAAATGTTGATGGCCGTTATTCCATGCAGGTTGAGAATGAGGAATCTTTTAAGGACAGCCAGCGAGACTCACTCCTTGGTGGCACACAAATGTGCTCCTGAGGATACTACAGTACTTTGGAGAGTATTCTTTGTTTAAGGGCCAGTGCAATAAATTTTATTCTCATCTAACTGTCTCACTTTGAGGAGTCCTGCTTCTTATAAGCAATGGCTTATTTTTAACACCTAGTAAACTATGAAGCAGGAATATTTTGAAGTAAATCACAATAATCTACACAGGTGTTTTACAGTAGCAAGTCTTCCTCTATCATTCAGAGTTGATGGTCCAGGGTAGTTTGGGGATATTTTAGTATAGACTTTTTTAAAAAGTTATAAACTTTGAATATTTCAACAAAATGACATACATGCTACTCCCTAACATATTATAGCCTTTTAGTGTCTTACAAAAAATACAAGCGTGCTAAAGTATCTTCATTTTAGAGAAGTAGAAATAGACTAAAAATTAAGGAAGTATACATCAAAACATTTTAAAATGTGTTTTCCAAATCACCAAGAGATTACAAAATTTTACTAAAATAAAGGAAAACTGTGTATAAATAAAATAAATTATTTTGAAATAAAAAAATCTTATCATCAACTATGGATGTGAAAGAGAGACTAAGTTTCAGATGACATATCCAGAGGCTGGGCAATCAGGAAACAGACTGTATTCTGTAAATTCAGATACCTTTTATCTATAGTTATTGTACTCGTAGTTTTTCAGTAAAATAACTATTATTTTCTGTAAGTTATTCCATATTCTCTTCTAGAATTCATCCAAAATCACTTGTAGGTATAACAGTTTTTAAAATTATATACTATGTAGTATACAAGTCTGAAAAACATTTTTATATATTTTATATATAGTATATATAGTAAACATTTTATATATACTCTTTATATATAGTATATAAAGCTATATAGTACATATCATATATAGTAAATTTTTATACATTTTATAGAGTATATATAATACTATATCATATATAATATATAAAATATATACTGTTATATACTATATTAATACAAATTATAGTATATTTACTATACCATATATATACACAGTATTATACAGTATAATACTATAAATTATTGTTTACTGTGTAATGGAATATACTAATATTTTTTATATTTTATAGTGATTTTATCCTATAATATGGTAATATTTTATAATACTATACATTATATTTTATCATATAATATAGTAACATAGTAATATTTTATATTACCATACAATAAAAATATATAATATAGCAATGCAGTATATATTGCCACATGGTGTATATTATATACTATATTACAGCAGAATTTTAAAGTGGGAAGGAGTATTGGAAAATATCAGATGTCAGGTGTTTCAGCTTTTTATTTCATAAAGAAGAGAAATTATGATTAGAGTTATTTGGTCACTCAATAAGGCTTGCCTGGTATAGGGATGGGGACAATTTGGATAACAAGAAGTGATCATGTTCTTGAGAGAACCGCTGTGATGGACCAGCCTCAGAGAGCTTGGGAGACCTCAGAGCACAGGCGGCTGTGGCTTCTGGGAGGTCACCATCTTTATGCAAAGCCCCTCCTACCATGTCCAGATTGTGAGGACAGAATCCACACAATGGAGAACTCCAGATGGGCCTGCAGGGACCATCTAAGGATTGCTGAGAACAAGAGAGGCACATGTGGTGTGCCGCATGGTCCTGAGTACAAGAGATCACTTGAGTTATGTCCTTGGTGAGCAGGTCTTGGTGCTGGTGACAAAAGACCAGATGCAACGAGTTACACGTCAAATTGTGTCAAGACAGCAGAGGGTGATCTGGAACCAGGCGCTTCTCAACCCCTAGTCCCTTGGGTTCCTAGAACTCTCCAAAGAAGATGGAATCAACCAGGCAACGTTCAGAAAAGACCGACTCTCTCTCTCTCTCACACACACACACACTGAATCACAAGTATATATAAATTTTACCAGATTAAAATTTGTCATCATTTTCAGAGAGACTCAAAAAGTATTGTGAATTCCATTTAATAATTCCATTATTTTTAGACCTTAACTTTTGGCCTCAGAAAATAGTACCTGTTCCACTTATTTATTTTTCTGTTCTACTCAGCATATCATTAGTTTGAAATCATTAATATAAAGTATATGGCTACTCTCAATGTAAACTTGAATTACAGATTTTTATCACAATGTATAAACCATACAAATATATGCATGTTTAAACTACTGTACGATTTTCTTAAAACCTTGTTGAATTTTAAACTCCGGGATCACTACTTAATACAACATCTCCAAGTCACAGACTGCCCTTTATTTAAGGCACTTTGTTTTTTAGAAAGTCTGTATTACTTTTATTTTCATTTTACAAAGGGGGGAACAAAGCTTGAGGACATTGTTTAATCACTCCAAAATCACAAAAGTAATCAGTGATAAAACCAGGATTGGAATGCAGGCAGTCAGATTCCAGAACTCATGTACATAATGCCCAGCCTATTACATTGCACTGTCTTTATATTTCTATGCTAGTGTTTTTCACATTATGCTAAATTATTTTTTTTCCCCCTCCACAGGGAGATATTTTTAGGAGATGATCCCTAGCATTTTTGGAGAAACTGCCAGCATGTCTGTTTCACTTGGAAAGAGCCTCGAGCTCACTATGAATCCTAAAGGTCAAGATGTATCTTCATTTACTCAATCACTCAGGTGTTGAGGACAAAATCTGAAAGTGACAACTACAATACCAAGTGGTAAGGATGGTGTGATGACATTTAAAGTTAGGTTTTCAGAATTTTTTCCAACTCCTTGCTGTGACACCTGATTGGCCCCGTAGTAAAGATATCCCAAGTAGCTACAGTACTCGAAGCCTTCATTGCTATTGTTAAGAAATTAAGGTTCAATGTCTCGTTTTTGTATCAGACAATGTCAAGAGTGAATCGGATACATCTCTGCTGCCTGTTTCCTCCTCTCCAAAGAATCCATTACATCTACTGGAGTCTGGCTTGACTTAAAAGAAAAAGCAAATCCATGTTCAGTTGTACTGCATCCATTGAACCACACATTCTAAACACAAGATAAGTAGGAGAGTATCAACTTGATACAAAGAAAATGACCACAGCATGTAGAAAGACAGCTACCTCACATCTCAGGAGCCACAACCTCTTTATCATCTGGTACTTAGTAGGGATTAAAAGTAATTATAGGTAGCTTATTATCTTCCTTGTAAGCAGCAGTTAAGTAAGAATATCTAAATGGTGTCCTAGTACAATATCGAAATGTTTTTTCATATTAATTTCTGGAATAAAAAGTCTGCATGCCTCAATATGTGTGTATGTCTCTGCATGTCAGAGTAGGTATAGACACAGAAATATGTAAACATATATTTTCCCATAATAAACTTGAAAATTTCATTACTACACTTTCAGTAATACTAGATGGGCTCAAGTTGTTTTAGGAAATACACAACCTACAGAAGCTTTAGAGGTTTTAAAAGTAATTGAAATCTAGGATTCATTTTATATTATTATCTTGACATGAAGTCTGGCTCTGTCTCCCAGGCTGGAGTGCAGTGGCATGATCTTGGTGCACTGCAACCTCCGCCTCCCAGATTCAACTGATTCTCCTGCCTCAGCCTCCCGAGTAGCTGGGATTACAGGCACCACCGCCGCCACACCTGGCTAATTCTTGTATTTTTAGTAGAAACCAGTTTCAACATGTTGGTCAGGCTGGTCTCAAACTCCTGACCTCAGGTGATCCACCTGCCTCATCCTCCCCAGGTGCTAGGGATCTAGGCGTTAGCCACTGTGCCTGGCCTTATTTTATGTATTTTTATGAGAGTTGCACATACCTTACAGTGTACAACACAATGTCTCAGTGTACATATACGTCGTAAAATGATTACTACTGGCAAGCTTTGTATGTCTATGAAGATATATGTAATTGGATAGAATTATAAAAGTTTTATGCCTGTCTTACACAAATATCCTTGGTTATATTTTAAAAACATCACGAGATCAATCGTCCTATCACTTCTCGATAAACAGAATAATTTCTTCTAATTTTGGTTTCATTGCTCTTCAAAAGCTTTGCAGGTGTGTATCTGTGTGTACACATAGATATACACACATTTTATACACACATATCTACATGTACAAAATACACTGGATGAAGAAAAAACATCCTCTTTTCACACCAAAATGTTTTGCAAACAGTGGCTCCTTTTGGTTCTTTGCCAATTCCTTCTGTCAACTAGGAAACAGATTAGCTTGTACAATTTGTAAAATCCAAGTTGGATCAGAAAATTGCAGAAGAATAAGACTCATGTTATTACAGAAGGACTTGGTACACATTGATTCAGGACGCAAAGACAGGGTAAGTTTAGAAGCTAAAGTAGCGAGCGGAAGGAATGCACAGAGGAGTGTCCTTCATACTGTGTACCCCAAGAGTTGGACCCCAATATTCCAGGAGGCAGATGGATCCCAATATTCCAGGAAAAGGAGCTCCAGGAGGGCAGAAGTGGGTCCCCTGTAACCCACAGCCACGTGCTGGGACTAGAATGCCTGCAGAATGGAAGCGCTCCATCCATATTTGTTGAACTATCCCAGCAATCCCCTCCCATCAGAGCCAGCATCTCACTGGCTGAGAAAGAACTCCATGCCTATTCAGTTAAGTTCTACGGAATGAGGGAATCCTCTCCTATATTTTGGGCCAAGACTTGAGGATCCAATCAGTGATCACCCAGCACGTAATGAAAAAGAGAAGAGTACTTTGGAGTCAGGTCTTGTCCCATCCACCCTTTCTACTACACAAATACCACAGCAGGACGTGACTTTCTCTCTTTTGAAAACTTCTAAGATCCTCTTTGTAAGATCCTTCTTTACAGGACTGGTCTATAATACGATGCAAATTTCATTTTTAAAATTCTCCTTTAAATACTTAACTACATATCTACCCGTCTTAAAATGTGTGTCCCTGAAATACTTAGCACATTATTTTGTACACGCTGGGTACTCATTTAATTATTAAATTGAACTGTATTATTTTAAAAAAGGAAGAAAAAGAGAAGAGGCAAGGGGGAGAATCCACTTGAAGCTGTGCTCGAAGATGAGTTCTCCTTAACTGCTATCCCACTGAACTCAAGTGAACTTCCTGAGTTTTCAGAATCAGCCAGAAAGTATAAATGCGGAAAACAAAAAGGTTTAAATCCTGTAAGTGAGGTTTGTAAATAAAGCTAAGTGTGCTGATCCCACCAAGCCAAGTCTATGTCAGAATCTCTCCCACATGTGCTTCCCTAAGCGAGGTGCTGCCTTTATCTCAGGAGTTAGGCTTGGGGTTTGTCATGCAATGAATACTGGCCTGGAGAAGAATTTTTCTAAAATCACATCTTGTGTGTTGGTGCTAAAAAAATATTACAGTTAACCACTGCCTATTGCTTTAACTGATAGTTTTCCTTCCTAAGAGGGTCACATCCCTAAAGGCTTATCAGTTTATTCAAATATATCATTGCTCACCTCATGGTTATGACATAATCTACTTTCTCCTGGGACCCTGAGAGGAATTTCATTTGGTTATGGAGATTTAATATACATGGTATATCATAGTTAGCACTAAACAGAAATTTCCTCCTAAGAAATTTCACTCTCTGCTAAACACTACTCTCTAATAAAAGTTCCTCTGGGGGAAAAAAATAAATTTTCCCCATGTTGCATTCTAGACAAGTTTGTCAACAATGAATTCCACTGATCCTTGTTATTTTTTAAATCAATTCACCGGGTTATTTTGGGCAAGTTATTTCATAATTACAGGGTCTGTAATAGACTATTGGAAACAAAAATGTAAACAGATTTTGCCCCCAAGCATGGAAGAGCATCCACATGATGAGTATGTATTATGACAATAGAACAACTTATAAATGACGTTAAAACAGTAACAGCAGCTTTCCTCTCAATGTCATTGTAAATACTTTACTCCAGTGTTTTCCCCAGGACTCTTACGCCTTCTGTGCCATCAGCACCAGCTTCTCCCGAATGGCAAGGATCCATAAACTATATTTCAAGTACAAAATTCATTAGTAGAATTTCTATATCAAGATGACTTTTCAAACTTTTCTCCCCCAGATATGCCACTTTTCTATGGTAAGAGTTTAGATTGACCCAGCAATCCCATTACTGGGTATACACCCAAAGGACTGTAGAACATTATATTATAAAGACATATGCCCACTAATGTTTATTGCGGCACTGTTTCCAATAGCAAAGACTTGGAACCAACCCAAATGCCCATCAATAACAGACTGGATAAAGAAAATGTGGCACATATATACCATGCCATACTATGCAGCCATAAAAATGATGAATTCATGTCCTCTGCAGGGACATAGATGACGCTGGAAACCATCATTCTCAGCAAACTGACACAAGAACCCAAAACCAAATACCACATCTTCTCACTCATAAGTGGGTGTTGAACAATGAGAACACATGGACACAGGGAGGGGAACATCATACACCAAGGCCTGTCGGGGGATAGGAGGTTAGGGGAGGGACAGCAGGGGGTAGGGGGATACGGGAGGAATAACATTAGGAGAAATACCTAATGTAGATGACAGGGGGATGGATGCAGCAAACCACCACAGTACATGTATACCTATGTAACAAACCTGCACATTCTGCACTTGTACCCTGGAACTTAAAGTATAATAATTAAAAAAAAGGACTTTAGATTAGTCCTGTGCTTCTTCAGAATAAATCATGGAGTTTCCACTTTATTTTATCCTCTGATCATTAGTATCAATATATTTAATCTTAATCAATCAGACAGCATGGCTGTAGAAAAAGAGGTGAAGCCCTAACTGATTTGCTCAAAGGCAAGGGAGGGGAGTAGGTAGTGACCACTGGAGTTTATTCCAGGTCTCTGTTTTCATGATCTCAGTAACATTTGGAAATAGTGAAATGGCACAAAGATGTTAAATAATATGCAGATTTATTTCATATTGCAAATATCTAGTTTTATATTGTGATTTCATTTTAATGGTGAACCTAATGTCTATAAAATTGAAATCTGAATCCAGTAGTTGGGTGGAATTAATTGCACTTAGATCTCACACAGAAACTTGTACACACACAGAAACTGAGTTTGAAGTATAAACACGGTGAGTGGTGAGAGCGATCGATAAGGGGAGGGAGGGGCAGAGAGAGGGTGGGAGGGGGG